>CM030844.1:6178082-6230582 GCA_018105865.1 Metaphire vulgaris
CTGAAATGTTATGATGGTGATGATGATGACGATGACGACGACGACGACGACGATGATGATGATGATGATGATGATGATGATGATGATATAGATACATTTAATTGACATACTAAACTGGACTTAAACGATGATGGATCTTTTTCTCGTTATGCACTGTCATGGGGGTTGATCGTCTGGGTCTGGTGTGGGAAAAGTGACAGTAGAAACCTAAAAATAGCATTATGCAGTAGATGAATGACCGCAAAACTGCCTTACTTACATTTGGAACTCTTTATATAGATGGTTGCTTGTTTAGCATCTCCCACAATGATTACCATTTAGATAAAAATCAGAAAGTAAATTACCGGTAATTGACCCCATTTGTGTTTAAGATCTCCAGTTTGCTTAAGGGATGACATTGAAATGTAAGATTTGTATATAGTGCCTTTTCTGTTTCTAATGGGAGGTTATATTAGTTTAGGAGATGCTGAGCAAGGAAGTGGTACTTTAATTTTCAGTTCGTGATCAAAGGACACCTATCCCTATGATTACAGGAGTGAGGCAGGTGGTGCAAATTGGTTGGAAAAGGTGCTTAACAGGTAACTGTTACTTGGCCCAATTACCTGTAGGGGTGAACAATTCCGTACAGTCTCTGGCACATGTCTTGGAAAAGGAAGGCATGAACTTGGTCAGAACTCAGAAGCTACCTGTTTGTGGTCCTTATGTTCCACGTATTTGGGACTTTATATGCAAGCCCTAACTGGATAATGTACGGCATATTAATCATACACACATTTCCGTGTGCTCCTGTTGATAATTCAGTGTGTGTGTGTGTGTGTGTGTTTGTGTTTGTGTTTGAATGTCATTAGGGTAGCTTAAATCTGTTGTTGAATTTTTATTGTCAGCAATTGTTTGCTGCTGCCTTTCCTTATGATTGGTTAGTTTGATGGCCTTAATTATCTGTGTTGTGACTTGTTTTTCCATAAAAAGGGAATTGATTGTCAGAATTTCCAATTTACTTGACCCAATTTAATTGTTCATAATACTTGTCATGCTGTGATCAATGTTTTTTATCCATACTCCAGACCTTGGGGGGATTGACTTGGCTAGAGGGAAGAGACGCAATGCAATGCAAAAAATGTGTGCCAGTGTTGGGATTGGGGGGGGGGGTGTTGAACGCACTTCCAACATGAGGGAGAAGGAAAGAGAGAGGAGGGGGAACGGGTTAAGGAGAATGACAGATTGACAGGGCTAGTGGAGAGGAGGGGAAGAGGGGTGATGATAGGAAGAGGGATAGGGATTAGAGAAGGAGAGGAAGGGAAACAGGAAGGAGGGGAGGAGATAGAAGGAAGGATAGGGGAAGTGGGGTTTGGAGGGGTGTATGAGAAAGAACATTTGGGAAAGATGGTGGGCCAGGCGGAGCGGTTAGGCCACAGCAACGCGTGGCCGGGCAGTTAGTAATATTAGTAGTGTTAGTCATAGTCCATGTGTTAATAATATATAATAGATAGTGTTGTCAGAATGGTTGCATACCATTTACTTGTTTTAGGTCAGTTGAGACGGTTTTAAAGGTTTGAAGGTGCTGTTATTAATTCTTGTTCGTGTCTAATCTTGTACCGCCCTCTCTTGATCTGAAACAAGACCAGTCCGTGTCACGTGATCTCTGATGTCGGCGGAAGTGATATCGAGGATGATGTTTTTCCTCGTCATTCGATATTGTTTTTATCCGTCTGGCGTTGCTTTGGACGTTCAGCGCGAGCAAGGGGGCCCGTATCGACGGCGGCGTCAGCAGCGGCCTGGACACATCCCCCCGGTAGGAGCAGGACAGCAGAGCCCAGCCATGGACTATAAAATGGCCCAGCGAACGGGTGTCGTAATTGCTTTGACGGCCACGATATGCTGGAAAACATCATTTGCATACTAAATGCGTGGGCGTGACAACGACGTCGGCGACGACTATGACTGGATGACCGGAAAAGGAGGGGCGGAGGAGTAGGAGGGGGAAAATGTTTTGTAGAGTGCTGTTTTGACTTTTCCGCAGTTACTGTTCTTGTACCTGGCATTTCAGTAGCACCTATGTAAGTAAACAAGAAGCAGTAGTTTGAAAGTAGTCACGTGCCAATACTAGTGTATCCCCCCCCGTGGCAGGTTTGGCATATTTTTGACAACCGTGTTGTGATTAATAATAGATACCCTCACTCATGGAAAATTTAAAAATTTATGTTTGATTGTTTTTATAGTGAGAAATTGATAGAGGCTTCGCGTATGGCCGATAGTTATTAGTTATCCTGTGTTATAGTTGGTTATTTGTTTTGTAATTGTAGATATCTTCTGTGCTGAACGTTGCAGGGCGTGCTGCTTACCATCGATTTTCTTTCTGCATCCGATGCGAACGGTCGTTTGCACATGCGCGTATAGCGGTATGAGGCGTTTATAGTTCAGTAGTTCAGGAGTGTCTGTCTGTTTCTGTGTCTCTCTATCCATCCCTCTCTCTCGCTCTGTGTCTGTCTGTCTGTCTGTCTGTCTCTCTCTCTCTCTCTCTCTCTCTCTCTCTCTCTCTCTCTCTCTCTCTCTCTCTCTCTCTCCTTTAAACAGGCCTTCGTTTTCAATACTAAGGCTTGTTGCCAAATACGTTTGCAGACCTTTTATTCTGATGAATTTGTGTTTGCTTGCGCAAGGTCCCAGCCCAGCACGATTTTGTGTTCCGCAAGAGGGGTGTGTGTGTGTGTGAGTAGTGAGGTGGGGGTGGGAGGTAGTGCCATTATAATGAAGCAGGTGTACAGTTGTGAATTCTGCTGCGTGTTAGTGTGCTAAGTAGCGCCTTTAATCAAAGAATCGACTTTTTCATGGCAGACTTGGTGACACTTGTTTACAAACATATTATTGCGTTGAAAGGCTGAGTACAGGACGGGTCAGCGGGTGCATTGACATTTTAGTGCTGAAAATCTGCTATTATTTTGCTAGCCTCAAGAGAAACTGGATGCAGACAGACGGATAAATAGATAGATAGACGGATAGATAGATAGATAAATAGATTGTTGATTGGTGGATGGATTGATGAATTGACAGAGAGACAGAGACAGACTGAGTTATGGAGTGTGTTTACTTGTCATTGATTGACGTATTGATTGACGTCGTCCTCACCAATGAGCCAAGATGGTGATGGTGAATGCAATTCTTGTCACCACACAATCAACGAAAATTGACGAATTCCAGGTGAATTCTAGGCTCATGTTACACCTTGCCGGTACCATAGGCTCACCGGCCAGCCCTCTGTCCACACCGCCTTTCATACCTGTATTTGGACGAGCAATTAGATCTTAACCCGGTAGGAAGACACGAAAGTGATGTACCTAAGCCATGTACCTAAGCGGCAAATCAAATCTACAGGTGTGCTCTGGAGACAGAAGTGACAAAGATTGATATGCTTTTGTGAATTGTTTTGATTTTATCTGGAAGTGCTCTAATTGTTCTGCCTAATGGTAACAACAGGTAGGTAGGTAGGTAGGTGTCAGTTGTTATGACAGAACTTTCGTAACTGCTGATTCCATATACCAGCAATTTTTGACAGGCTTTGCATGTGGCAGCAAGTGTGCTCGCGTGAGTGAGTGTGTGTGTGTGTGTGTGTGTGTGTGTGTAGTGTGTGTGCGCGCGCGTGTGCAATGTGCAGTGTGAAGTAAGGAACCTTATTAGCAGACTATATATGAATATTATAAATTAAATTATATGATTTAGATAAACGCCCAAACTTGAACCAGCCACAATAGAGACAATAGAATGACAGAAATCACTGCTTGACTCTAAAAGAATTGTATTATAGCATTCGACATTGAAAATAATAAAAATAAAATATGTATCCTAAATTATGTATGTGTTTTGAATAGTTATTGTGGTAAAATGATTATAATTGGACAGAGTGTGTTTGTGAATAGCCTTTTAATGGTATGCAATAATTATTCTTGCTGATGCTTTTATTTTGAAAATGATTTTATAAATACCGGTAGGCAGAACTGACCGAATCTATATGCTTTGACAAAAGTGCTGAGGTGATGATGATGATGATGATGATGACGACGACGATGATGATCATGATGATGATTTTCTAATGGTTTACAGTTGAACAACGTTTTTGTCTTCGTGTGCCACATGATGCGCTGATCATCTCCGCATCTTCGTCGTCATCCACTTCATCATCCTCCTCCTCCTCCTCTCAGCTGCAATGAAAGGCATTTGCCAACGGATCTGGATATTTCGAACAGCGCTTCTGATCATCATCGCCACCATCATCATCATCCCTCTGACAGCCGCTGTTTCAGAATCCCCCTCCGGCGACGCATTCGCCTCCCTCCTCAAGTCCACTTCCCGCCCGAGCGATGACGTCATCGTCGGACGAACGGAACACGGTAACGGCTTCTCTCCATTATTTGCTTTTTGTCTGCTTTGTCTCGTGATCAACGCTGTCAACACTATTATTATCTTATGCATTGTTGCTTTAATTTGAATATGTGTGTGTGTGTATATATATATATATATATATATATATATATATATATATATATATGTGTGTGTGTGTGTGTGTGTGTGTATATATATATATATATATATATATATATATATATATATATATATATATATATATATATATATATATTCAAGTTGTCATATGTTCAAGTTTATCAATTCCATTTTTTTATGCTTTCTTTCAATGGCTGTTATTTACTCTGTTTCGTCCGTTATCGTAAGGTTGTGTATGTGTGGGATTTATCCATTGCAGGCTTCAGCTTTTAAGAAGCTGTCTGCATAAAATAGATGTGGATTCGTGAAAATTGGATAATGTCTATATACGTTTGATTGGATTTGATGAACGGTTGGTGTTTTTACGCAGGCGGCATGTTGCTTTGAACGCTGGGCTGTTGTAGGTGCTTTGGCACCGAGCCAGAGCGAGGCGAACCATTGCTGTAAACAACTTCAGCTTGTGTGATGGGAGGAGTGGGGTGTGGGGAGGGGGAGTGATACGTGACCCGCGGCGGAAGGTTGTGGTTGTGCATGGTTGTTCACCTGTCCAACCGTGCGCGTGTGTGTGCCTGTCGGTGTCCGTGTGCGTGTCCGTGTGCTATGATTTTCGGACATGCGTGCCGTGTGGCGATAGGCTCTGTGTGTGTGTGTGTGAGTGGAGGGGAGAATGGGGTAGGGGTAGGGAAGGCCCCAAGATGATCTCCGGGAAAAGCTGTACATGCCATTGTTCGGCATTGTTGTCAGTGGCAGCTTATCCACAACCAATCGATCTAAGCCTGTTGCATAGAATGATTGAGATAAAAGGTGGAAAGTTCAGAATGGAAGATACCTGGACGTACTTATTGTCAATATTTATACGGGCCGTCTACTTCCTTATCTTGTCCTATGGTAATCATTATTGCTGGAAATTTTGCTGCAGGTTGAAACCGATTTTACTGGTTGTCTCTGTCGTTTGCCAGTTCAATGGCTGTTTCTGTTTTTTTAGGCCAGTTCGTGTTTTCAATCAGTCAGTCAACTTCTATGGCACCATTATCATAGTGCCTAAGGCATCAGCCAGAAGCGCATTTCATTTTGATATTGTCTTTCATGAACATCACCCCATACCTCCTCATTCTCTTTCTTAATGCCAGTTGCAAAACCTTCAAAAAGACTTTATCACACCCTTGCTTGTCCTTACTAAATTAAAAAAACTCCATTCATTTTTAGTCCCATTAAGAAGGAGTTTATATTTTATACAAGTCGAATACGAAATTGCTTCTTTTAACAAATGGCCACTGGCTTTGGTGTGAACTTTTAATAATTTCAGGGGCATAGTTATAGGTTGTTAGACTGATTCTCATCAATTGTAGTACCTGTTTGGCTTGGCCTATTCCCTTAGATTGCTCTCCCTGAAGACCTGACTGACCTTTTCAGCCTGACCTGGCTTCTAATGCAAATTAGATTTGCCCATGCATTTTAGTAGTGTCGCCATAGAGGTTGATTGATTGATTGATTGATTGATTGATTACATTCACAGTCTGAGTTGTTAGTGTCATGGAGAATTTTAAATTTATTCACAGCCATACTTTTTCATATTATTTATTTTATTTTGATTATCTGCTGTTGCCATTTTACAGTCTGTTCGAACATCGACATACGTAATCAAATTTCGAGCTTTATGAAACTCACGAACTGTACAACAGTCGAGGGATACGTCCAGATCATCCTCATAGAATACATGGACGAGTCAGAATTCCGGCATCTTTCATTTCCGAAACTCCGTGAGATCACCGGATACCTGCTTCTGTACCGCGTCTATGGGCTGCGGTCGCTGAGCCGGCTCTTTCCGAACCTTGTCGTCATCCGCGGCCAGATCCTCTTCTTCAACTACGCGCTTGTCATCTTCGAGCTGCCGGACATCGAAGACATCGGGCTCGGGAGTCTCGTTCGGGTGGTTCGGGGCGGCGTTCGGGTGGAGAAAAACCCAAAACTGTGCTACATCAGTACGGTCGACTGGGCGAAGGTTACGAGTGTGAAATCGGAAGACAATTTCTTTCTGCAGAACAAGGCGATCGATGAATGCGTTGACATATGCCCAAAAAATTTGAACGGGTCTGAGATATGCCCCGAGATGGATGTTACGCTACACACCGGAGAGAAGACGAGACAGGATCTATGCTGGAACATGGATAGCTGTCAGAAAAGTAGGTGTCCCAGTCAACGTTTTTTTTTAAATCTTGAAGATATTCTGCATTTGACTTGGCTTGTTTGTGATCATAGACTTACCTGGTATGCTTCTATGCATTATGATGTAGTGCTATAGAAGTTTATGATTGAATTATATAAGACATTTGCGTCGCCAGGTTTTTATTGAATGCACTTGAAAATTAACATTTCTTTACTCCAAAAATTTAGACTTCATTCACACATTTTCCAAAACGTTATGTTCTTTGCCAAGGCTGGTTAGGAGTAAAAAGGTTGTCAGCAATAATATTAAGGGCATGCACTCCAAATCATTATTGTTTTCACATAGGTGTTTGATATTTGCCTATAATTTGAACCTGGATTTTTCTGCCCCAATGCCACCTAATTCCATGCCCCTGGCTATGTCTTTGAAGAAAATGAGTATGAACTCTGATGTTAGGTTTGAAAGATATACCGGTAATGTAGCTTTTTCAAATTTCCCTATTCATACTTGCTGTATTCTATGAAGGCTTTTAAATTTGTGTTTTGTTACCAACCACATGTTATATATTCGTGCCTGCATGTTTGAGGTTACTGATTTGTCAGGTATTTTTTCTGTCCTATGGTAAATATTGTCTTTTCTGATGGTTTTAAAGCTTTGTTTCTAATACGGTACATTGAAAAATTTGAACTGACGAGTAGCTAAACAGGGCTCTAGTACTGAGTGTATTGGCTCCTTTGTTTCTTATTTATAATTGCATCACAACAGGCATGGTTCTTCATGCCATGAGATCATATTAGAACTGTACTGTCAAAAATCATCATGATGTAATTGTGACGTTACTGTAATTGAAGTCAACATTCAGTCATGCAAAATAAATAGTTGTGATTGGCCGCCAAGTAATGAATATTCATCATTTTAAATTATTCATTAGTCAGCTGACTTTTTTCAGTGTTGCCTCAACAGGTGCAAAGGGTAGTGTCTTTATCTGCAGACCATTAGTCAGCAAGATCTCTATCACCACCTTTGTACCTCTGGTACTTATATTCTTTCTGTAGATAGTCTATAGTCATTTTATTCAAATGAGCTTTTACATTAAGGCTGTTGGTCTTCTGTATTTGTTTATACATGTTTTGCATTGGTACTGGTATATCCATTGATGATTTTATACCTGTTGTTAACTTTATTTCTGCATTGTTTTGGTGCTCATTGTGCATCTGATGGTACTCATTTTGTTTCTGCTGGTACTTATTCATTTGTATCTGACAGTATCCAGTTTCCATCCACCGGTACTTGTTTTCTGTCTCTTGGCAGTCATTTTTTATTCTGCATCCATTGTTACATATTTTATCTCCAAGTGTATTCGTATAGTGACTGTGTGTACTTTATTGGGGTCGAATGAACCTTTTGTGACCACTGTGCTTTCTCTTCTGTACTGACAACCATGTTGGTTCAAAATCTGTTTTGACACATGGATCACGTGACCAGTCTATAAATATCTCTGGATCCTCCCTCCACTACTGATTTCATGTCTTCCTATTTGGCCAGCACTTCTAGGTGATCTCTTGTGATTTAGCCTTTGTTTTTGACTTTGCCTTGTTATCAGCCACTGTCTCTTGTCAATATTATTCTAATGTCATGAAGCAGTCAATCAAATCAATTCTATGGAACCTTTAGACCCGTTGCCATGGACATGAAAATGGGTTTTATGGACCAGGAGTAAGAGAGTTTTGGGGTTGGGGTAAGCTCATTCTACAGATGGAATGAATAGCAGGTGAGCACCGGCCCCTCATGTATTTCAACCCTTTGGTTGCTGAGCAAGAGATCAGTGTCTTTGATTGATGATTTATTGATTGATTGATGCTCTGTTTTGCTGGATTTGGAGTGAGTTCAAGTATGGCATGTATTTCTTTATTTCTAGAATTTGACATTAATGTGTTTTAAATGGGAACATTGTTTCATAATATTATTCAGAATGCCTTTACACAGCTTGTAGGTTTGTATGGACAAGACCTGTTTTGGACATAAAAGACTTGGCCTACCGGTAGTTAGTGTTTCATAATGATGACTCGGCAGTATTTAACTCTAGTGAACTTAGACTGTGTTCTTAATCCATGAGAAGATTTGCCTGTACTGACATAGTTGATTTGCAGCATATCTTTGGCATGAATGAGTGTATTGGGGGTGTGTGTGTATGTCTGAGTATAAGCATCAATACACTGAGTGCACTCTTCCTAATGATGAGGTGAAGTGAAATTGTAAAAGGCTTCAGTTCTTGGTAGAATAACTGAGAACCAAACCAGTTGTCGCTAATGAATTATGTTATTCCGGGATGTGCTTCTTGGAGTTCAACCCCCCTCCCCAAATGTTTTGGTGGGAAATATTGTCTGTAGAGGATATTGTTTGAGACATTTTGAAATTCTCCAGTGAGTCGTAATCTGGCTTTGATTTTTTTTTTAAATTTTGCTTATGTTTATTTTGGTG
Source organism: Metaphire vulgaris (assembly GCA_018105865.1). Taxonomy (NCBI): domain Eukaryota; kingdom Metazoa; phylum Annelida; class Clitellata; order Crassiclitellata; family Megascolecidae; genus Metaphire; species Metaphire vulgaris. The sequence goes on from CM030844.1 coordinate 6,187,225, forward strand.
TTTTATTTAATCTTGAGTAATTACTTGTATAGATATGACGTCATAAGTTGCTTGGTTGTATCTTGCCATATGATTGGAGTTCTTTTGATGAATTTTTCTGACGTCAGAGACTGCATGGCAATGTGTTTATTTGCTGAGCTCTTCAACAAGATGAGCTAATGGAGTCCGTCCATGTCTTGTATTTATTCACTTCAGCCTGCATAAGGCTAATAGACGCTTGTTGAATTCATGTGTAGGTAGTTGTCATCCTTCATGACACAAAAATGGAAGTGGAAACTGCAAACTTTTCAGGATGTATTTGAATTCAGTTATCTCAACAGTACCTACCAGTATATATCATTGTGAATCTGAACTGAGTACCCAGTATATACCGGTACTTGTTTTCATGTCTGCAAGTGAACTGAGTACCCAGTATATACCGGTACATGTTTTCATGTCTGCAAGTACAGTTACTTTTAGAATGACTCATAGATGAGCATAAATACTGGCTTGGAGGCTTCCTTTTTTTCCAGCCCAGTAACTGTATGACTTCTGGCCGTGAGAAGCCAGCGGCAGACATCACCATTGACCTTTCTTTCAGGCCATTTGGAACTGTGGAGGGTCTTTTCTTTACATGAGTTACTCACATGGCTAGAGCCCCATATTTTCAGTTGCTGTTATAAACTGGCGATCTGCAAAATAGTTATAACTATTAGTTTACCTGTTTACTTCAATGGGCATTAGTTAATAAAATAGTTATAACATCTACCTTGATTCTTGTCTGGCCGTGAGAAGCCAGCGGCAGACATCACCATTGACCTTGAGACTTACCTAAAGGCCATTTGAGAACGCCCAGTGTGGAGGGGTCTTTTTCTTGACATGAGTTACTTCAGGGGCAGTTCATGGCTGACTGGGAATGCAGCCTGCCCCATAAAAATGTGTGGATTCAGAATTGCTTAAAAAAATTATAAACTTATTTCTTGGTATATTTTTGGTGTTATCCATATTGCCTTATCTAATCTGTTGAACCAAACGGCCTTTAGTTTGTTTGCATTTTTTAAAAATGAACTTTTCACTTGATTATATGATTCATATGACAATTGGTCGGATCTTTCCTAGAAATTCACATGACTTGAGTTCTTGCAAACCATCACTTGGAGGATTACGTAATGAATAATAAAAATCTACAAAAAAAGTTGCAAAATAGTTGGAAATAGTTTAACTACCTTAAAAAGTTTAGTTAAACTTTTTTCGAAAATTTTAACTAATAGTTAAAATAATAGTTTAACTACAAATATTTAGTTAAAAATAAAGTTTAGTTTAACTACTTTTTTTCCAACTAGTGCCCATCACTGTAAACTTACCGGTAATATCTTAAACTTACCGGTAATTGGTGTTATCCAAATCTAATCTGTTGGTTTGTTTGCATTTTTTAAAAATGAACTTTTCACTTGATTATATGACATATGACTATTGACTATATGTCACATGACTTGACTTGCTCTTGGAGGTGGGTAATGAGTGGGGGTAAGGGTGAATATAAATTTCAAGGTGATGGTAATTTCTGCTTTGTTCTTGTGTGTTTGGAATATGATCTGTATTTTCCCATTTTCTGTGTGGCAGTAGTAGTAGTAGTAGTAGTAATAATAATAATAATAATAATAATAATAATAATAATAATCATGAACTGATTATGGTGGCATATCGTACAAGTACTACTAGGACACCTTACAACTAAAAAAAAACAGTAATAGGTGTCTTTGTGTCAGCTGACTTGTCAGTCACACTTTTGGATTTCATCTCAGGGATATGAATATGTGCGGCAATGTTATTTTTTGAGGGGAGGAGTGAACATTTTCTTAGAATTGTATTTCTTGGCAATACCGGTAGTTGCATGACAGTGTTGTGTTGCCTTGGGTTGATGTTGACCAATAAATAACAGTTGGTCCTCGGATATTGTAGCTCTGCTTTAGAGTCAAAGTGATTTGACACAGCATTTTATTTGCTTCGTTTTATTATTCCCAGCATGCCACTGACATATCTGAACTACCCATCACTGTTGCCATGGAACCCATTCTGTGTGTCTGTCTGTCTATTTCTGCATTTCTTTCTTTTGATTCTGGTCAGTGAGGCTCCAGTTTGATGGTTTTGTTTGTGTTACTAAAGTTGTTGTTTTTTAAAATTGTCAAATGGCTATGTGCTACTGGTCAATAGAACAGACTGAAAATAAAATAGGCAGTACTAGGTAGTCTGATAGGGAGTGGTAAAATGAAAAGTAGATTAAATTGAAATTCATTATGAAAAGCAGAAACCATTTTGAATCTAAACTATAATACAAACTTGAAAATGGACACTATTTCATGCAGCTGATGAGCAACAATATTCTATTAATATTAAATAAGCTATTATCTCATAAGTTAGTCTGTTATCAAAACAGGACCATAATAGATAGACTTGTGGGCATTACATACACAAAGATGTACATACTATTTCTAGTTTTTACTAGAGCTGTTCCTTTCGTCAGTTGTTTTTTTACTTGGTGTTTTTTCACCATATCCACTTGGATGTTTGGTAGGAAACTTGGAATAGGGTTGAACCTTTGGTCTTTTTAGGTGGTTTTCACTTGCAGGGAAGTGATATCCATAGTAGTTTATTCTAATAGGCATTGATCATGGTCTGAATGAATGTTTTCTATTTAAGAAGCTGCACTAGTGAACCAGTCAAAATACCATTACAATAGTGGAGGCATAGCATGACCAGAGTCAAGAACTAGAACAGGCTTTCAAAAAGCAGGATGACCCATTCAAATTAAGGAACTGCAAGATTATTTATGGTAGATTCTGCATTGAGGTGACCATGATTTTGTTGCGTGGACTGTGTTTACCGAATTGAACTGAACTTAGACCAGAGGTGTCAAAACCTTGACCCGCAGGCCAAATTTGCCCCCCCCCCCGAGCTGATTTTAGTTGTCCAAGAAATTGTTTATATTTTAAAAATAGTTTTGATAAGTGCTTAAACGATTTCTACAAGCAACTTGCAAAAGAAGCATTCCCCCAATGAAAACAAGGGCTCAGCAATCATGTTATCTCTCTTTGCCAGCACTTACTTATGCAAGTAAGGCTTTCCAAAATGACACTACTAAAGACAAAACTGAGATAACATATGTCCAAAGGAAATTTACAGGCAAATTTGAGAGTAGATTTGGCTGCAGATTAAAATCAGACGTTGCTAAACTAGTGAAAAATAGACAATGCCACATCTCCTCAGCTTCTACTTCCACATCGACTGTCATCTCACTTTATTTGTTTTCACTTTGATCTTCAGCATTAAGAGATTTTGAAATTTTTAACTATTTCTGTTAGACTAGACTAGAATCTGATTTGCCATAGTAACCACAATAGGTTGTAACCAATGTAACAATGGAATGACCTTTCAGGTTTTTTGCAATCTTACTTTAGATTTTTGGAAGTTTAGATTTTAGAATAACACTAGCAGTTCCCGGCCACACGTTGCTGTGGCTGAGTTGAAAAGAAAGGGAAAAGAAGAAAGTGCATGTCCTATATTAATAATTCACTAGGTGTTCATTGTTTTCAATGTCAGCTATGTGATGCTTTGGAATATGATGAATGTGTCTGTCAAAGGCATACCTTGCCCCTTTTCCCCTCTCCTTCTTTTCCCCTCTTCCCTCTCTCTTTTTCCTCTTCCTCTCTTCATCCTCTCCTCCCCTCTACCTCTCCCCTATCCCTCTGCTCTCCCTCTGCTCCCAGCCTCCTCTAATGCAGATAAATGGGCAGAGCTCAGTTCGACTGCCAATCATCAGATGGTGCTGTTTTTCAATTCAAACGCAGATCAATCGACACAACGCTATTGCACTGCCGATCAACAGATGGCGCTGTTTTCCAAGAAAACTTTTTAAACGTGTTTTAAAAAACATGCACATATGCGAATGCAACATAAAAACATGCCCCTATTCAAATGGAAGGTTGTATAAAAATATCAAACAATTGGCAAAGAACTTGTATGCGAATGCAACATAAAAACATGCCCCTATTCAAATGGAAGGTTGTATAAAAATATCAAACAATTGGCAAAGAACTTGTAAGAGTTTTAAGATTTCCTACAAACGAACATTACATTTTTATTTACATAGATTGTCAAGCACTTTTGCATTTGGCCCACAAGAACATGGGAGACATGTCATTTGGCCCTACACCCAAAAAGTCTTGGTACCCATGCCTTAGACCAATGGCCTTAACCTTTTTACGATTATGTATCCCCGAAACAAGTATAAGAGAACGAAGTACCACCAACCAACGTACCTTATCCCAGGACAAAAGTATGCAATATGTTGAAAATAATTATAAACTGCAACAAACATCTGTCACAGAATGTGCATAGATGCCAGAAAGTGGGATTTTTTTAGAATTGTTAATTTATTACAAAAATTGCTACAGTATTTGTATAGTAAACAGGATAAATTGTAGTAAAAGTCTTTAAACAGACTTTATTTCAGGATTATTCAGTATCCCTACAACATCCCTCAAACACCCGCAAGGGATATGAGTACACCCCACCCCTGGTTAAGAACCACAGCCTTAGACAGATGGAATGTAGAATATCTTTGTACTCATCTGTATGTGTGCTGTTGGACTTTGTGGAATATCTACTGTGCTTTATATGTAAAATGAGGGAGGGGTGTCTTGCCTTTTTTTTATTTTTTAACTTTATATAGTATTAGTATTAATTGTCTGCATTCTGCAACCAACTTTGTTGTCAAATTGATGTTTTGTGCTGTCACACAAAGCAGGAAGTTGAATTGACTGTCATGTTGTTTTATTACCATGGATGGCAGGCCTGCTAGATTGTTTACACAATTACAGTTGTCAAGAAATCATTCAATATACTTATTCATTTAAATAATCATCAGATTTTAATCAAAAAATGCTTTTTTATTAAAAATCGCGATATTAATTTTCTTAAGGAGAATAACGAATATACTGATGGGGTGAATTGTAGAAAATATTTTAAAATTACCGGTAGCTCTGCGCTTTCATGTTGTGCTTGTATTTCATGATACGCTTTTGTGACCCTGTAAAAACCGATAAACGAATTAGACAATATTCGCGATGTGTAATGGTATTGTACACAGCTGTAAAATGCATGCTTTAAATTGTAGTCTGTCCTGCTACCTGTCCGGTGAACACCTGTTATGAGTCGAACGTTTCTGGTCAGAGAGAGGTGAAGTGCTGTGACCAGCAGTGCATTGGGGGCTGCACTGGGGATGGCCCCTCACACTGCATAGCATGCGCACACGTTTTCCACAATGGCGTCTGTCTGCCTAACTGTCCAGCCGACAAATACGAGGTTTCTTTTTGTCTCTTTATTATTTCTGTAGTCTCTGGTGATGTTATTAACTTCTCGTTGCATTTTTCTGATTTTACACTAAAATATAATTTTTTTTAAAAGTAGTTTTGTTGTATATAAAGTTACAGAAATTTCAGGAGGTTCTTTTTGGCCACTGCTTGTGGTTTGAGTGCAATAAAATCCAGAAATTTTTTGATTAATTTGTGGTGGCAATACACTGGAGCAGCTTCAAATAGCGGGTTTGGGGCGGTGAAGAATGGGTTGAAGGCACTTAGCTGTGGGTGGGTGGGTGGTACTTAGCTGTACAAGATAAGATTGCTGTGTAGTTTTGCTAATCTGACAGGGAATAGTTGTTCTCTTTAGCCTGCCTTTTTCTCTTCATTTCTACAGCGCCCAATGTACTTTTCACTTTCTGCACTATGTGCTAGAGATGTTAATGTATAACCTTGAATTTGTGTGCTTTGCACTAATTCTTGCACTGAATCCGTAGTTTCATAGTCGAAGATGTCTGAATGAGAGTGAATGCCGCGCAATTCACAACTGGAAGCTCCACGAAGGAAAGTGCATTGAGGACTGTCCGTCTGGATTCATGGAAAGCAGAAGCGATCCAAAAAAGTGCGACAAGTGTCAAGGCCACTGCCCAAAAGGTAACAGCTGCAGAGTTTCGCATTCACAGGTGTTTTTCATGAGGCTTATTTACTCTTTGCTGGGACAGTAGACCTAAAGGCAGACGTTTTAGGCATTTGGTTGACGGTAACTAGAGAAAGACACTGTGGTTGCTTCCCACAGAAATCAGTTAAATGGTGACTTGCTTTTTTAATTTGCTGCCGCTGCAGAGAAAAAAGTCTTAGTACAGATCTGTTCGTGAGAACGTTAATCTGTTTTTAATACAGTAATATTCTGTGGACTAAGAGGTGGACCGTGGCATTATAGGAACCAGACTTTAGCTCTGTAGCTGCATCTGTGCTTCCACCATTGGCGTAGTCATTGGTGGGGCCCTGCTCCCAAATGAAATTTGTTCAAATCTGTTGAGTAGGTTTTTGGGAGGGAAGTAATTTTATGAAATCGAGGAGAACGCCAAAGCTGAAAGTGCTTGACATGACAGGAGGATGTTTTTTGCTTGTCATCACATTTTTACCCGAAAATGTTAATTTTCCCTTCCCCTTATTCAGGAACCTTGTCCACGGCACTGGCTTCCACTGGAATAAACCAAACATGGACATGGGTTCATTTTGAAAATCCATCTCTAGCCATCGTGATTCAGACCCAACCCAACCAATCAACAAAAGCAATAGAGTAACTTAGCCCAATCCAACCCACCATAGTGCATTACAGTTTCTCAAACCATGACTTATTTTTTTACCCTATTCCTACCCAACCCAAAATAAACATGAAATTTTCTGACCTATCTCAATTTAACCCAACCCATGGGTGGACCTAGCCCATGTCCATGGCTGAAATAAACTTGGGTAGAAAGAGACCCATTCATCAAACATTTAGTTTAAAATTGTGTCTTCAATCTCAAACAGCTGATTGCACCATTTTGGCTACGTTAATGCACAGTATATGATGGCTCTATAGAAGTCTCTTATCGGTTCATCAGCTATTTGTCTGTTATCTCTTTTTAGTCAATAAATGCCAGAAATTTCATGTTACTATGTCGAGATTTTGACCGAAACTGGTGACTCTAGCATTAGTTTTTTACATGGGTTTGTGGAATCAAATTTTTGTACAGTTGATGAATTGCAAAAATTATTTCGATTTTTTGTGCCAGTCTGTCCGGGGCTTGTGATTGACAATGTTGCCGCTGCGCAGAAAATGTATGGCTGCACCATCATCAACGGTGTCCTGGAAATTCAGATTCGAGGAGGAAGTAGGTGGATGATTTGACTGGCTGACTTTTAACTGACTTCTGACTGACAGTCTAACAGACTTTATGCTGCTGAATCTGTGTTAACAGTTTCTATCAGTGGTAATGATTTTATAACATCTGATATGCTTGTTCATGACTTCCATACTTGACAAGTGTTTTTGTTGTTCTAGCATCGCTTGGAATGGAACTGGAAGAGAACCTTGGCATGATCGAAGAGATCACCCAGTATCTGAAGGTCGTTCGATCCTATGCGCTGGTTTCGCTTCGTTTTCTCAAAAGTCTGCGAGTTATTCATGGGAAGCGACTGCACAGTGACAGGTAGACAGCCATTATGTTCTTCTCCTGTTTTTATATTAAGCCATCCATTTTCGTTTTACTAAAAAGCTTTGAAGCATCAAAGTGACAGAAATTATTTAGAGATTTAAAATGTTATTTTAATTTTGATCATATAAGCATTTCGATCAATCAATAAACTTCTATGGTGCCACTATTGAATTAGAGCCAGGTCAAGCTAGAAAGGTCAGTCAATATGTTAAAGTGCTCTTGAATGGCCTTTGCCATGATTGTCTCAATAATAATAAATAATAAATAATAATAATATTATTATTATTATAATAGTAGTAGTAGTAGTAGTAGTTAGTTAGTTATTATTATTAGTTAGTAGTAGTAGTAGTAGTAGTAGTAGTAGTAGTAGTAGTAGTAGTAGTAGTAGTAGTAGTAGTAGTAGTAGTAGTGATTTCAGTAATGTTAGATTGTAGAGTAGCAGTGATTTCACAGATTAACTTTGTCTTGTCTTGCATATGTTAGTCTTCATATTGAAACCACAGATGTGTGGAAACTTAGTCTGTTGGTCATGGCTGAGTGTTGCTTGAGCGTTGCTCGTTGTCTTGTGCATGCGTTGTCCAGGTACTCGATGTTCGTGCTGGACAACCAGAATCTTCAGGATCTGTGGGATTTGGATGGTAGTCACCAGAACATTACAATCAAGAATGGGTCACTTTTCTTCCACTTCAATCGTAAACTGTGCATGAACAAAATCAACAAATTTCTTGAGCATGTCGGGAAACAGGACCAGGTCGACCATAGGGACATCTCACCAACGTCCAATGGCGACCAAGTGGCATGTAAGCTTAAGCAGAGTTGATTTGGTATCACAAGGATTTTTATAGATATTGTGATATTAATTTTGTTGTTGTGCCATTTCCATTTGATGTGTGTACATAGGTTGGTTATTTTTAATATTTGAAAAGTAGTAAGTAAAATCTTGTGAATTGGTATAGTGCTTTCAAAAGTACAGTAGAACTGCAGTAGCTGCTTATTCTTGCAGGGTGTGTACTGTACTGTGTCCGACAGGGCCATTTGTTTCCAAGGGGTCATCATGGTCATCTTACTGGCATGGCGAATGTTTAGTACAGAGCACTTATGTACATCGCAGATGTATAGATGTAGTGGTAGTTTAGGTTAAAGTTTCTAGATATCGTTATCAGTATGGATGCATTGTACTTAGATAAGATAATGATCATAGTATCATCTGCCAATTATTTCAGAGAATATTATTCAAGTGAGAGTGTAGTTAGTACAGTGTCATTCTAGAATTTTGACTAGTTGCATATTTATTGTGTTCTAGTTTTAGTGCTATTTCATCAATTTTAGGTCAAAATTACACTTGGTATGATTTGCTCTTTTCTTATATACATGCTTATAGGCATGTAGGGACTTCTTCCATTATGATATGACAATTTTTTAAAAAATTAAATGCTTATAATGTATTGTTTGAAAGTTGAACGTGCAAAACAAAGGTGAGATAAGGTGTGTGAATTGTATCCTTCCAGGTGATATCAGGTCACTGGATCTGGACATTATGACCGTGGGACCAGGACACGCCATCATACGCTGGAAAAACTTCAATGTAACCGACCCACGTGAGCTGCTTAGCTGGGTCGTCAATTTCCGCAAGGCGTGAGTGCCACGTTTTGGTTTTGAACAGATTGAAAATTATTTTTCTCTTATACCTTTTTGCAGCCAAGACTTGTACAAACAAAGGCTTTGGTATCTTTTCCATCTGGGATTTACCGGTAATCCCTGTCTTTGTCCTTTATCTTCAGAAATGTTAACAATGTGTTCAAATTTATCAAGTTAACGCCTGATGTCTGTTTTTTTGTTTAAATCTGACTTTATTTGTGTTTAGAAGCGAAGGGAATATAACGATATACAGTGCGAGGGATGCCTGTGGAACGGACATGTGAGCATATTTCGCTTATTGTTTTGCTAATTCCTTCTTACCTATAATAATTATGTTGCACTATTTTTCAATTTGTTATAATGAAGACAATCAGTTTGGTCTATTGTCCATTTGCGCAAATGGCTGGCTTTGTATGCTGCAATGTTTCCCAGTGGTGCAACAAAACAAAAGTTTTCCAGGTGATGGACTTAAATGAATGCATAGACATTGGTCAATTTGAATGCAGTTCACAGTTATGATCGTCTGTAGTAGAGGTTCTGTATTGTATTTTAATAGTTCGAGTAGGAATTTGTTGTTGTCCCAATGTGTCTTCTTCTTGAAAACGCTCTCATAGAATGTGAAAAGTTATATGTGAATATGTAAATAGTATGTTATTATGTCATGTTACTGTTTTCGCCATCAGATGGAGAACGCTTGACGTTAAGTCCGATACGGACTCACATTCTCCTTGGATTGCTGCAATTCTCTACAATCTGGAACCGTTTACAAGATATGCTGTTTATGTTCAAACCTACAGCATCACAACGGCTAAAGTAGGAGCCATGAGTCAGATCAAATACTTCACAACAGTACCAGATAGTACGTACCATTGTCCACATGTTTTTATCAGTGCAAGTTCAGAGTCCACCGTTTTATTTTGCATAATTCTGTTATGATGATGATGATGATGATGATGATGACATCATCATTAGTATGAATTTTTCTGACTATCATATTCATTCCTGCCAGAATTTTATTTGCGTGACAATTTTTTACATGTTCTGTGTAGCGCCTTCAACGGTTCGAGACATCACAGTTGATGTTAAGTATCCCGGGGAACTGCACGTTTCGTGGAAGAAACCGGAAATCCCAAATGGAAATGTGACCCACTACTACGTCTACTGGCAGTCACAGTCACTGTTGGCGGAAAAATTTCACCAGAGGGACTACTGCAAAGACAGTGGGTGACTCTTTTGCTTTTTAGAATAGTTTATTGATTTCAAAGTAAGCTGATCATTGTTTCTTGTAATTTCATCGTCAAACCATGATGCGATTACACAGGGAATTTGAAATTTTAAAATTGTATTTTGAAATTGGCATTAGATACATTTTCCTTTATTTGGCATGAGTATTTTCTCGATTTTGTTTTTGCTTTTCAGCCATTGAAATAATTTTCTTGTACAAGTTTCAGACACTAGTACTCATTTGCGTCTGTATATTAATTACTGATTTTAACTACTGATTGATTGTAACTACTGTATGTTTTATTACTTTCAGAACTTCGAATTCCAAGTAAAACAAAAGACACTGCCACAATAATAGTGAATGAGAAGAATGGAACAATGAATGATGGGAAATGCTGTAAATGTCCTGAAAAGAAATCATCACTCGATGCCAAGGATACAGAGAGAAGATACCAAATAGAATTTGAGAACTTTCTACACAATTCTCTCTACAGGAAGAAAGAGTAAGTTGTTAATCTATAATCGTTACACTTTCATTATACACTGATTCATTATTGCAACAATGCCTTTGTTGTGGCTTTTTAGTGAACAAAATTATTGTGTAAGTGATCAATGATTTTAGAAGTGTTGTTGCACTTTGGTGCACGCACATTTTGTCATATTTTGGGATGTTCTTTATTTTGAATGCTTAGAATGAGCAACTGTCTTTGTTTTACCTTCAGTTTTTGTGTCAATGTGTCATCATTGGCATCAGCATCATTGCTATGTTTGTGCCCATGATCATATGTTGCTGCCATGATCTTTCCAGCCAGCAACTGTCGTCAATGTTGCCAAGCTACGTCCGTAAACGTCGATCGTTGTCATCTGCGAAAAGTCATAGTCACAAACGGAAGAAGCGGGCCCCATGGAATGATTCCGACATTCAAAACATGGCGGAGAATTACCCAGAATACCGCGGTCTGCTCCAGCACGGGAACAACCAGTCGAACGCCAGTGCTTCACCGAATCCCGAGGTCTACGAACCCTCTCCGGTTGAGACTCACGAAGCGGCTATCGTCTACGGAACCACAGAAATCATTCTGACGAACTTGAAGCACTTCCAGGAATACAGCATCGAGGTCTTATACTGTTGACTTTTGTTGGTCTTTTGGTCTTTTCTCTGTCTGTCTGTCTCTGTCTGTCTGTCTGTCTCTGTCTGTCTCTCTCTCTCTCTCTCTCTCTCTCTCTCTCTCTCTCTCTCTCTCTCTCTCTCTTACTATTGACTCTCATTAATCTTACCAAATTTGAGCAGCACCCTAACGGTGTTTGACTGTACTGCAATATTGTTTAATATTTAAATTTATTTAATTAAATTTATTTTGAAAATTATTTGGACTTGATATTTGATTTCAAATATTTTTCAGGTGATTGCTTGTCATGATTATATCGATGGTATGGACGGCAAGCTTTGCAGTAACCGTGCGATTATCTCTGGCCGAACCCTACCGAACGGTATTTTTCATTTCCCTGTTTCAGACCGTTTTCATCTGTATGTTGAAGTTTACAAATCATATATTGTTTCTTTGTTTGTGACTTATCGTGTTTCTTGTTTCCTGGATTGTCAGTGTCTGAAGATGCGATGGACATGAGAAATATTACTGTTACGAATGGCACAGGCGACTTTAACAACATCTTGTTTTCATGGAAAGAACCCGCATCGCCTAATGGACTTATAATTCTCTTCGAGATTGAACTTGTCCGAGTTGATGTTGCCAACGTAAGTGAGCGAGACGTGAATGATTGTTGAAGCCGCGGAAGTTTAACTCGTGCCTAAGAGATTTTGACTACAGTCAAAACTGATTAAAATGCATAGCTTAAAGTTAACCTATGCATTTTGTTTTTTCATGTGACAGTTTATCTTCACTCTGTAGTTCTGCTTTCATATGGGTTGGCAGAGGCGGCTCCAGATGGGGCCCATGTCCCCTATTGAATGCCTGGGCCCCTAAGTGGCCCCATACTTTAGTGCACTCATCCTAAGCAACTAGACTAGTCCAGGTTTATGAAAAATAGTTGCCCCCCATGTTTAGAAGTTGCCACCCCAATGCCGTGCCGCCCCACTTGCCAAATCCTGGAGCCACCACTGGGGGTTGGTGCTGAGAAACTTCTAATGTTTTTGATTGTAGTTCAAGCCAGACATTCTCTGTATTCCGCATCAGCAGTACGTCGCTGGGAAAGGCAATTATCTGGTGGAAAATCTCAAATCCGGAAACTGGAAGTTCCGCCTGCGCGCCACTTCAATCTCCGGCAGCGGACCGTGGACTGATTACCTGCATTTCCACGTCCCCGAAATCGGTTTGTGAATTCTTAGTTCGGATAAGTGCAGAGAGAGACGTGCAAAAATGTGTTGCCTAAGAAACTGAGTGCTTGCTATTTTGAGCTGAAAGACCGTTACTGGTCTTTGGGTTAATGATGATATAGAATTTGTTGGCTTTGATGGCCTTTCTGGCTTGACCATTCCGGCTTGACCTGACTCCAATTTTTATTTGATATGGTGCACCGTTGACTGATGCCTTGTTGACTGATGCCTTAGGCATTATGTAGTGGTGCCCTAGAAGTTGATTGATTGATTGATTGATGATTGATTGATTTGATTGATTGATTGATTGATTGATTGATTGATTGATTGATTGATTGATTGATGATCTCAGTAATACTGCAATAATTTTTGTCTGTTTGCTGTTGCACAGAAGTGACAGGGGGAACTTTCAATCATGGTGTCATTATTGGAATTGCTGTTGCACTGCTCCTTTTCACTATCCTCATCTCTTTTATCGTCATCGTTATTGTTAGAGCAAAGTGAGCGATTTCTTACGATTTGATGATAATGATCATTAACCCTTTTGCCCCATAAGAGTGATATTTCTGTTTCTTTACCTATTTGTTATACGGATCACTAGGTCAAAGAGTTAACTACATTTGGAATTATGGGGCCTCCAAAATATTTAGTTTTACCATTGCCTATGCTTAGAGGCTATGTTTCTTGCGTGCTAGTTTGATTTGCATTTCTTAAAATAATTGTAAATGTGAAGATTTTATGCTGTCCTGTAGCTGGAAGCTGCCCCTTGCATTGCCTTACTAGTTGGCAAATTGGTCCGTGGGTGTGAAGGTTCAGATCTTAGTCACAGCAGAAAAGACAGTGGGGGAAAATTTGGCAGCTGTCCCCATTCAGCTGATGCTGTGAAAAATTGAAGGCGCTCACCCTCCAATTCTTCTATGGACTTTGCCTTGGCTTTTTGTCTTGACGTCATGCAACTGGATAAGCTTTCAATGCATGTAGACAATTTGTATTTATTAACTGCGGTTGACATTTAAAAAGAATTTTAGGTATAACTGCCCTTTGTTTTCCATTCACCATTTTCACCATTGTATGCAAACTAATGAATGACATGGTATTTATTCTGTCACTTGCAGAATTAACGCACGGTTGACGGAAGAGAATTTAGACAGGGTGACCTTCAATCCAAATTATGCACCGGAAAAAGGTAAGCACCCCAATTTTTTCTTATGGCGTCTTTGGGTTCTTTTTCACTTTGTGTTTTGCTGCTTCTTTCAATCATGTTGAATACAATGCTTATCCCAAGTACACAGTTGTCCAGCATAGGCAATACACCTTTCTCAGTAGTGTTTGGAGCAGTTTACCGTGGGACGTTATGTCACAAGACTCCATAAAGTCTTTCAAGAAGAAACTGGGAGCTTGTCTCTTCAGTCTATCATATCAGAGATGTCATAATCAATTTATTGTCATTATTTTGTACCCTTATGTATAGCGACAGAAGTGGTTAATGAGCTGGCTTGCTTAAAGCTGTTTATTAGATTAGACTAGATTATGTTATGTTGCTAGGATACAGTGGCATAGGCAGTATTGCAGAATGGGGACAACATATTAAAATTTTGGGATAAAAGTCTTGGAAAAAATGTCATCCTGTCAAGCACTTTCAACTTCTAGCATATTTGAGATCTCCTTGATCTCATATACCTCCCCCCCCAACTACTTGACAGTTTTGCTCAAGTCTTGCGGTCAGACCCTTTCCAAATGCGGAAGCTTCCCCCATGGCTACTGGCTGCATCAATGCTTGGATAAGATGTAAGGTGTGGGATTTTCCACTTGGCCTCTGTTACAGAATATGAACCAGACGAATGGGAGGTTGATAGAGAGAAGATCACAATTATACGTGAACTGGGCCAGGGCTCTTTTGGGATGGTTTATGAAGGAATTGCGGAAAACATCAGTGACACAGAGCCTCTCCTTAGAGTGGCAGTAAAGGTACGTGTTCATTACTGTCTAAAGAAGTTTTGCTGAACTTGCATTAAACTGAATTTGTGATCATTATAATTGTATTCAGCTTTGGGAAGTGTATTGTTTTAAGAAAAAATTTCATCTGTGCAGTAAAATAACAGTTGTTGACAAGTCTTCTTGATTTTCTTTTGAAAGTTATCTTGAAGCTTTGAAAGTTTCTGTTGATCAAGCACTATGACTTTGTGAATTTATCAGATAAAGAGTATAATTTATTTGATTCTGATTATTTGTTCTGAGTTTTATATCTGTGATTGTTCTTTTTTCAAGACGGTCAATGTAGATGCGCCGATCATCGATCGCTATTCGTTCCTAAATGAAGCTTCAATCATGAAGTGAGTTCAGCTATGTATGCATGTAAATGAGACAACTTATATAGCGGCATAACATAACCAAGGCTAAAGTCAGCAACACTTTGACTTCGTTGACATGTCGATGACGAACATAGGGTGACGATCTTGAAAGTCCTCTTTGATGGATTAAAGGAATTTGCGCCTTAACGAATACGCTGGTAAACCCTATATAAAACGGCCTTTTGCAACAGAAATGTTCATAGCGCAGACAAGTCAACAAAGCATGGAAGAAGATGTTGAAATTCCGCAAAGGTGTTGTAAGGAAATTTCCGCATGGAAAGATCCGGCGGTGAATTCTTGAGGTGCGGTCTTCCAATTATGATTGGCACTTGTTGTTTTTTCCTCAGTTAAGCAGCAATGTAAATTCATAAAATAATTTTCACTTCGCTGATGGTTATTTTCCAGGGCGTTTAACAGCTATCATGTTGTCAAGCTGTTGGGTGTTGTATCTAAAGGTCAACCAGTGCTTGTTGTCATGGAGCTTATGTCTAATGGTGATCTGAAAACGTATCTAAGGCTAAGTCGTCCTGATGAACCAGTACGTACATTTTGCTTAATTTTCTCACAAATTATTCTTTTGTTTTGTCTGTAATGTTTTGTCAAAATGTCTGTGATGAAAGTCGTCCCAAGTTTGGGTGTATTTTTTCTCCAGGTGATTTTGTTGTCTTTATGACAGTTTTTGGCACTGTTTTAATGTTTTTATCTATCGATATCACTTTAAATGCAATATTTTCATGGGTGATTTATGTTAAATTCTGTAACTTGACTCAATAATGTAATCATTTTTAGACTGCAGCAGGCTGTGTTATTTTGAAGACCACAGTCACTAGATTCTAATTTTTAGAAGTGTATTTTCACCTGATATTACAGGAAAAGGATAATGATCTTGATCCACCTACCTTGGGAGAGCTGTTGAAGTGGGCCGGTGAAATTGCCGATGGCATGGCCTATCTGTCAAGCATAAAATACGTTCATCGCGACTTGGCCGCACGCAACTGCATGGTATCAGCCGACCTTGTTGCCAAGATAGGAGGTAGGCTACTCTTTGACAGAACCCTTTAGGCCACAGAAACTTTGCAATTGGGCATAATTTTCTGGGTTTTCTGAATGCGATGTGAACTTGAAAATTTTTCTAAGAGGGCTGCTGTGTGCGCGGTTTTCGCTGCAGATTTTGGAATGACTAGAGACATCTACGCCACTGATTACTACAGGAAAGGTTCAAAAGGACTGCTGCCGGTGAGGTGGATGGCTCCCGAGTCTCTCAAGGATGGGGTGTTTACCTGCCGCTCAGATGTCTGGTGAGAAACACATACACGCGCGTGCGCGCACACACACACTTGTACTGTATGGTAATCTATGGATGCCAACCTAGCACAGTTTTTGTGGGTCAGTATCGCTGGTTTAGAACCATTCTTGTAGCACAGCATATCTTCAATGATAAAAGAAGCTGCTAGCTATTTCCGATGTTACTCTATCGTATATTGGTAGACTGGACCATGTATTCCTTGTCAGTTGTAGTTTTCAGGCAAATACAGCATATCTCTGTTTGGCTAAGATGAGAGGTTTGATTACGGTATATCATGGGAAAGCATTTGGTATTTTATGTATTCTCTGCAAGATTTTCAACTGTTGTTGTTGTTGTATTATGTGTCTATTGTGTATGGTGGTTGACGTGATTTAGGTCATATGGTGTTGTACTTTGGGAGATGGCGACATTAGCAGCACAGCCGTACCAGGGACTTTCCAACGAGCAGGTCCTCCATTACGTCATCGACGGAAGCATCATGGAACGTCCCGAGGGATGTCCCGATAGACTGTAAGCCTAAACTTAATTTTTGAAATTATGTTTTCATTAAATTTACTAATCATATTTAAATTGTGCGAAAGTCATTTTCAAAACATGGATGATTTTATTTTGGATTTTGATTTCCCATCAGTCAAATTGGTTTTGTTGTTGTTCAGTTATCGGATGATGTTGCGCTGTTGGAAGCTGAGTCCGAAGGACCGACCAACCTTCTACGACATCATCGAAGAGCTGAGCCCCGACATGCCAGAGTCATTCCATGGCAACTCGTTCTACTTCACGCAGCAGCTCGAAGGCGGTGATGACGACTTCACGTCTGCCGACAGTGTCGTCACCGACGCCAAAGACGGTGGTTGCTGTGACGACGAGAATGATGACCTGGACTTGATCCATTCAAAAACTCCGCTGCACCCGACTAAATCAAGCTTACGGAATCTGTCGTCGACGAACTGTCACTGCGGTGACGCCAAACCGGACGCGGTGAAGAGCTCGAGAGGGTTCCCGTTACCCATCCAGCAGCCAAAGTCGGCCGACATCGTCATGCCTTCACCAGCTACCCGTCGAAGGGTTTCTGGGTCGTTCTCTGCGCTAGACGAAAGAACATCTCTTAGTAACGTAGATTTGAATGCTCCTGGAGACAATGCAGTTGACAGGATTGTGTATAAACCACCACCGCCTCATTGCAGGAAGGACAGTTCTGCCGAGACGACCAACGACAAATTGTCGTGCCCGGACGTCAAGATATTGCCGAGAGGCGTCGTAGGTATCATCCAGCCAGACATCATTCGCGGCGGTCTTGCGGGATCGACAATACTCGAGAAATCGGGGCCAAATGCTTTGCGAGAACCGCACAAGAACGGCCTCGTAAATGGCGTCGTGTTACCTCCATACTCATAATGGCCATCTATGCGTGTTGTGTGGATTGATTATTGGATTTTGGCTTACCGTAAGTCGAAACCAGGATCATCTTTCTTTCCTCTACATTGCGTTCGCCCATGAGCAGAGCAACATCCTGCTTTCCATCATTCACAGTTGTCATCAGCTGGCCGCTAAACACGGTAAAATTACGATTTTGGCGACCAGTGAATATGCCGCAGTAAAGATCATCTTAGACACGAAAACTTCTGTAAATGGCACAGTTTCAAATTTTGCGGCTTCAGCTGTTGACACATATCCTGTCTGTTGCACCAGCGATTAAGCGCGTATCGTATCGATCATCACCACTCCTTGATGTTGGATTTTCATCTGAAGTTCGTGTGCAGTTGCCTGGCAGTTTTCATAATCCATGGTCTCGAAACCATGTATTGTGACCGACTAGGTTAAACGGAGTGTCCCTGTATGTGTTTCTGAAATTGTATACAGTACTTGACTGAATTCTAAAACACAAATGGATAAATAACCTGTATTGACAATGTTCTATTAAACCTCATTATGTCACCGTTTGCACTCATTCATCATTATTGTTGCTTTCTGTCAGCTCATTAGCAGCAATAGCTAGACGTGAAACTTCTCCATTTATCATTTTCCATTATTAGTCTCTTTCAATCGATTACCGGTACTGATATCTGGTATACACTTTCAAAGCCTTCTTTGATGTTATCCATCCACTTTTTCCTGGGCCTTCCTTTTCCTCTCTTGCTTTCCTTGTATGTGTGGAGTGCTTTATAAGGGAGTCTGTTGTCTTAACGTCCTATTTACATGCCCATACCATCAAAGTCTTCTTCTGATTTTATCTATTGTCTCTTGCATCCCCAGTCTTTTTCCGATGTTCATTTTTAATTCTTTGCAATCTGCTTACTCCCAAGATCTTTCGCAAGCAGCTCATTTCTGCCGCTAGTGGTTTGTTTTCATCTGGTCGTTTTAATTAAAGATCCATGTTTCTGCATTCATTATTATTATTATTATTATTATTGTCATCAATCATCATCTTGCTCTCTGCCAACTCTTTAGTGGCAATAGCTAGACATAAAATGTTTCCAAGAAGTTCTATCTTCTATTATTATTATTATTATTATTATTATTATTATTGTGTATAAATGTTGTGTTGATATCTTCTTTGTCTGTGACAGGAGAAATATCGTTTTGATTGTACGATGATTCAGGTGTCTGTGCTACACTTGTGATTTGATTTTAGTTCAAATTTACTAAATGATGTGATTTTGTTGGTCTGTCTTGTCTTAACTTGGTTGACAGCCCTGTACTCTAAATTTCGACAGCACTTTACTTGCAAGTTTATTTGCTGAGAAACTTTTTGAAATTCATTTTCTGTGCATCTCTCTACCGCTTTCTATGTGATTTTAAAACAAATCATCTTTGCCATACTTTGGCTCGCAATTTTGGCTTGGGTCTTTAAAAGACGCAATAATGCTATCTCGGTTGAATCATTCAAGATCTTCAATAAGAAAATGTTTTTGAAACATCAGGTGTAGTTGATGCTATTTTTTAGTTTTTTATGCTTAGCAAGGTTTCACATGAGAAATTGTGTTGTACCTTAACGTTAGCACTTGATAAACTGTGACAGTGTTGTTAGTTTACTGATAGTGTCAGTTATTAGTGATGACAATTATTGTTGCCTAAGATGTACAGTAGTGAAGTATTGTGAAAGACTGGATGGCTGGCAGCAGAATATAACTTTTTATTATTATTATTATTATTATTATTATTATTATTATTATTACTATTATTATTAAGATGTGACTTTTGTCTTGAGATTAGCCCCTCCCTGACTGTGACTGAATGCCAGATGATGAGGCGTTAGGAAGCGAGGTGTTGACCAAATGTGTTGTTAAAAGCTTTGTGCCTTCTTCTACCAACCTACTTGGTTGGGTTTTATTTAAAAATGAACTGTGACAATACAATGAGCCATTGTAGATAGTGTTGATTTAGGCATAAATGTGCTGTTGTTGTTGTACATCGTGCTGTAAGTCGGCGCAGGTAAACTTGAAATGCGTTCTCTTCAATCGAAGGACGTAATGGCCTGACTTGCTAAACTTTTGAGTCTATCGTTTATCGTGTCTCTTGAAATGCTTTTATGTTTTTGGAATCATGATTTTATATTTAAAACTTTAAAAGTGAGCGTGCATCATCAGTGAATTTTCCTGTACAAGAAAAATGATCCTCGCTAATTCAGAACGCACCCAATTTCATAGAGCAGAAGATCATACATACCTGGAAATACCTGTGTCAACCTCAGACATGTGTGTTCTGCTTTCTTTAATGTTTATTTTTGTACTCATTTATGATACAATAACAGTCCGTATGGACTGTGTTTTGTATTGTACGTCGTACCCATCGGTGTAGTGGTATCATGTAGTAGAAATTATGCCGTTGTTTGCTTGTGTGTATACACGCATCTGTATATCTTTGCAGCGTATATCTCATGACTTTGATTTTTGCCAGAAGATTTAGATATCGTTTAATTTTGTGTTTTTGATTTTAACATGCCATCTCTGATGATGGTCAACTGATTGAATTTTGTTCACCTTTGTGTTATCTCCTCCTCTTTGATTAACTGATTCCATTTTGTGTGTGTGTGTGTGTGTGTGTGTGTGTGTGTGTGTGTGTGTGTGTGTGTGTGTGTGTGTGTGTGTGTGTGTGTGTGTGTGTGTGTGTGTGCTATGATGTGCTGTTCCTCATTGATGATACCCTCAAAGAAATGCATGCCTGCTTGCTTTAGCTTGATGTGAAATGTTTTGCATCTTGTGTTGTGTCATCTTGTTCCAGTTTCTTTATTATTCTGCTGTTCTTATATTTACTCTTATTTATTTCATATTTCCTGCATTAGCTATGATATGAATATGAGATGCTTACATCTATGGAATAGTCATAGAATCAAAAAATAAGAATGGTCAGAAAATATGGTTCGAAATTCAGGTGTTTCGCATCGTAAAACAACATCGGTTAAAATGGTGCATTTGACATAACAAAAGCAGCCATTGTGGCTGATATGCTGTCAATGGACTATATTTCTTGTCTGATAGAGTAGGCTACTCCAATTGAGTCATTTTATAATAATTATTATTATCAGAGAAGATCCACAGAAATTTTTATAGTCGATCTTCACTTTAGTGACGCACAGTATGGGGGATTACCGGTAGTAGACGTTGAAAACTTTGCTCAAACTATCGGTTTTTTTGGCTCCCAAAGAAACAATGAAATTAGCACGGGCTTGGCCTTGTCGAAAACTGAAGGCTTGAGTGAGCGGTGTTTTTTTATTCAGTATTTTTGGCAATAATATCTTATGTTTTGCTCGCTTGTCAACCGAATTTTATTTTGAGGGACATTTTGTATTTATTTGTGGAAATTCATCTTGAATTTCAATAAATCCGTTGTGAAGCTGTGTAATGCGATTGAAGTGGAAAAGTGATTTCGCGTGTCTGCCTGTGCTAGTGATAGGCAACTAGAAATTTACAGTACTTGACATGTCTTGCTGTAAGTCCTTGTTAATTTATTCTGAGCAGACCTCATTTTGTTTAAGTTGACGGTGAATTCATTAAAATTTTTTAGCGCTGGTTTTCATTTGGCAATTCCTTTACCGGCGGTAATTAACAGCCGATATTGTTTTTGGGCAACGGGCTTCTCGGTTGGGTTATGGTTTGAAAGATGCACAAAAGAAACGGCCGCGCTTTTTTCTTTCTCTGTTTTGCTGGCATCGTAACTGTTGATCAATGTTCACATTTTTACATTCAATCTTGACTTAATATTTTGACACTGGGGGAGGTTTCTCCAGGGTATGATATGAAAAATTGACAGAACTTGGAAAAATCTACTGTTTGCAAGAAACTAATCACATATAATTTTCCAAGCCCTTAGCAGTACCGAATATGCCGTGTATGCGTAATTGGCTGGCCGCGAGGGGTGGCAGGCCCCTCTCCTAACTGGGATCAGTCATGGAATTTGCAAAAAACCGTCGAAAAAATTTTCGGGGTAGATAGGGGACAGAAACGAAAGTATCGTGAACTTGACGTGTTTCACTTGTAGGCATATCACTAGAAAATGTCGATGCACCCACACACTCACACACATTCCGGAACCCTGGCTACGCCACTGATATACCTAAGCACAGGATGATTTTGCTGGTACAATTCCTTAATCGTTGTTGTAGGCCTATTCGTGCTGATGCCAGACATTTCAAGAATATTGGTTTTTCGTTTTAAAATTTTAATTAGTTTTGTGGCTTCTAAATGTTGCTGTAGTTAGTTATTATGTGTTATTTATTCTGGCAGCGTGCCTGGCAGTCGAATTGATGACGTGTTCTCGACTAACGGACCAGTTTACAACACTATTGTATTGCGCCATCGTTGTTGTACGTGTGAAGGATACGTGAGCGTGACGTGTAGGAACCGCCTACGAGTGTAAATCCCCTGTAAATATATTACGAACTATGAATAATTTGTAACTAAATGTATAGAAATAAATGTAAGGATTGTGTTGAAAACGTGCTTTTATCTCCACCCGGCTGTAAATATGATATTGTTTTGATTAATTGCCTTCTGAACCTGGAAAACTTTTTTCATGTTTTAGTTTTGTTTAAGTGCATGCATATTTAATATGCATGCGCCTAAACAGCGCTAGACAAACTGAAAGGGCCGTTGGCGAAGCCACGGGGGAGCGGGCCCCCCTGCTGAATACATAGCCCCAGTGTCCCTTCCCATCGAGAGTGACATCCTTCTTATACACTGTAAAGGTAAAGGTACACACTCCATAGGCTCAGCGCCCGTACGGAAAACCGAAGAGTTAGCGCCTTCAGTTTTACACAGCAACGGCTGAATGAGGGCGGTTGCCAGCCTTTCCCTCGCCGCCTTTCCTTCCACCGAGCTAACACCCGATGTACTCACTCACAGCTGTCAGAGTCGACTGGGGGCGCTTGGGACAAACAACCGAAAAGTTTCTGCCGCGGCCGGGAGTTGAACCACAGACCTCAAGATTGGCAGACCAGTGCGCTAACCACTGCTCCACCGCGCACCCGTTTTTATACACTATGCTGATTTATGCAAAATTGTTGTCCCCTGTGCGTAGAAGTTGCCACCCCAACGCCCCCACTGGCCGAATCACGGAGCCTCCACTGATTGGGACTGGGTGGGATTTGAGATATTAGAGGGAGGGGTAGGCTGAATGGAATGTGTTCTTGTATGTCAGAGTGGTGTCCCTCCCTTTTAGCGGTAACTGATATGCAGTGTTTTATCCAGACCTGTTAGGGGGAGATTCCCCCACCACCACAAAAATCCCATCACTGATACAAATGTTTGCATTGAACTGTGTCTCTCTCCTGCCAAGTCACTCCCCCTAAAAAGGGCCTGGAATCTGGATAAAACACTGTTGATAGGCCTACATCATGCTCGCGTGCACTTTGTTTATCGTTGAATGTAATGTGATCGCTATTTATATTGCGCCTGATAAATCCTATGCGCGGAAATTTAATGAGATTCCGACATTCGATAACTGGGAATTGGATAATCTATTCGTGTGCGATGAAGTTTCCTCAACGCGTCATCCCAAGGTCCACCACCATCATCATCACACCCCTCCGCCATCAGTCAGTATGTTGCAATTATTTCTTCATTCGAGTGGATTATTTTTTCCATTCCAGTTTCTTCTTTCCTTGGGATAGACGCCTGATATGTCATCGCGATCTTGTTCTTAATTTCTGCTAACGATAAACACAAGGAATTTTGTATTACTTTGCACAGGGTCTACGTTTTATTATGAAATCCAGAATTGGTCAGTTTGTGAATGCTGTAGACCTTTTCTTTAAAAATTGCAGAAATTTGTATGGGGTATTTTATTAGGAATTTTTGACGTTCTCTTGCGCGTGTTTTGTCTTGATTGCGTCGAATCAGAGACTGGGAACAAAGATAATGGAGGAGCGTGTGCATGAGCGTAAAACACGGGGGGACGGTCCCCCGAATAATTATAGTTGGCGGGGGACAGTATCAATTATCCCTCAATGTTTTGGGCTATATGGTAAAAAAATCGATCCTACCTCATGATGTTATGATGTTGATGCCAGAATTACGCAAAATCCGCATTTTTTCATATCAAATGACATTTTTTGCTTGTCAGGGTATTTGGAGAGGGAAATTATTATAAAAAATATCAGGATGACATTTTTTGCTTGTCAAGACGTATTTTATGGACGGTTTTAAGTCCCCGCCATAATATGCAATATCCCCCATAATGGAGGGGGATTTTTATATTTCTGGGGGTTGACGCCGGGTTTACGCCACTGCATGAGTGGGTGGAGATGAAGCTTAGAGTGTTATTATTGTGCTAAGCTACAGGGCTATTATTTTGACCCGGTCGTAAAGCCAATAGACAGAAATTGGGGCGATGTGTAAAATATCTTGCAATCATGTCAATCAAAAGCTTCTTTGGCGCCACTTTGTCTAAGAAATCAGCCGACGGCGCACCAAGTCCCATCCGAATTGTAGACTATTAAGGTAGAGCCAGTGTGAAAATCTTGTAAAGTGTTGTAGAGTGTTATTATTGTGCTAAGCTACAGGGCTATTATTTTGACCCGGTCGTAAAGCCAATAGACAGAAATTGGGGCGATGTGTAAAATATCTTGCAATCATGTCAATCAAAAGCTTCTTTGGCGCCACTTTGTCTAAGAAATCAGCCGACGGCGCACCAAATCCCATCCGAATTGTAGACTATTAAGGTAGAGCCAGTGTGAAAATCTTGTAATTTTCTATATCCACCTATCCAGTGCGTGTGTGTGCATGCGTGTGCAAGCGCTAAAGCCTAGTAGCCTAGCTATAGTTGCTAGTGCTTGTCAGTGGCGGCTCTAGGATTTGGCAAGTGGGGGGCCGTTGGGGTGGCAACTTCTAATCATGGGGGCCAACCATTTGTTGTTTAATGTATGTAGCATTAAGTATAGGGTCCCAACAAGGGGGCCAGGCACTCAATAGGGGGCACGGGCCCCCTGCCCTCCCCGGTGGAGCCGCCACTGGTGCTTGTTGGAACAACGGCCTGTACTACTGGCTGCATCTGTTGGAAGAAATTCATCCAGAGACGATTACATGTCAAGATGTAGAGAGTCCGAGATTAAATATCTTCGCGGGAGGTCCAAATGGCTTCTATTCGGACCTTTTAGCGGAAGAACGATGGCCAGGTTCTGATCTTGGACGAGGTTTTGATGACCTGGTCAGAAGAAAGTTGGTCTGCAGACCATCGCTCGTCCCAGTTGCCAGTGTCTCTCTTGTGGTTAAGCCGTATCTAAGGCAGTGTCGTGGTTAACAGCAACAGTGTTCTAGAATTTAGACATCTTGGCCTAATAATTAACTCAAAACAGTTCAAGGACGCAGCTTAGCAGAGAGAAAAAAGCACGAGTTTCATTTGTGTTTAGCTTTTCTCAAGCATCGCCGATAGACGTGGAGGAGGAGGAGGAGGAGGAGGAGGAGGAGGAGGAGGAGGAGGAGGAGGTGGCGACAGCGGTGCTTGTAGTGAGGATAAGTAAAAGGACTCATCCTGATACCCTCGTACTAAGATACTAAGATAAATTTAATGCATCAAATCGTCTGATAAACAGGGCATGTGTCTGTTCTTCCATACTCTCTCTCTCTCTCTCTCTCTCTCTCTCTCTCTCTCTCTCTCTCTCTCTCTCTCTCTCTCTCTCTCTCTCTCTCTCTCTCTCTCTCTCTCTCTCCTCTCCGGTTGGAGTTATTTCCTATTTCCAATTAGAAGGGGAATAGTGAGAAGTCGTTTATAGGGAATTTTGGTTTTTATCAGACTGTTTGTAAGTCCGATGGAACTCGTAAATAGGCCTAATACTGTACTAATAATAAAACTAATAATACTAATAATAATAGCCTACTAATAATCAGAGGCGTAACGAAGGGGCAGGAGGGGCATATACCCCCGGGCGCCGAGATGAGGGGCGCCACCGCCAAAATCGGGTTTTTGGTAAGTTAAATGCATAATAAATAAGAAGAAACAAGTGCGGCGACCTTTTTTCTCGCCAGGGGCTCCGTAGAGAGTTGAGGGGCGCCGAGACCGAGAGAACGATGTGTGCCGATCTTTTTGCTCGTCAGCAGTGTTGGGGGCGCCAACGGCACACTTTGCCCCCCAGGCGCCGGATACCATCTGCTATAATAATAATAATAATAATCATCATCATCATCATAATAATAATAATAATAATAATAATCATAATAATAATAATAATAATAATAATAATAATAATAATCATAATAATAATAATAATAATAATAATAGCAGCAGTAGCAGCAGCAGCAGTAGCAGCAGCAGTGGTAGTAGTAGTAGTAGTGGTAGTAGTAGTAGTGGTGGTAGTGGTGGTGGTGGTGGTGCAGTAGTGGTGGTGGTAGTGCAGTGGCAGTGGTAGTGGTAGTGGTGTAGTAGTAGTAGTAGTAGTAGTAGTGGTGGTAGTGAGCGCCTAGAATAGCAGCTACTGTTGTGCTGCTAGTAGTGCGCAGTAGTAGTAGTAGTTTTAGTCTACTTTACTTTAGTAGTAGTAGTAATCTATTTTCTGTATTCGGTTGCGTTACTTATGTTTAGAAATGTTGTATTTCAATCGTCAAAGAATAGGCATGCAGTCTTCCGACGTTAGACTATGACAAGTGGTGAAAATAAATTCGGCGAGGTTATAAACGGGACAGAAATGGGGATGAATTGACTTCGTTGCCATAGAAACAGCATCAGCAGAGCGAATAATTGATGTAGTCGGTGAAGGTCAACAGGAAACCGAGAATGGTATGAAGATCGCGGAGAGGGAGCCGTGAAGGAGGGCCTCTTGACAACCAAATTACTCTCTGATCTCAACAGAATCTTTGGCAGTGAAGACGGGCACATTCCTCCCTTCTAGGCCTATAGCTCCCTCCTTCCCTCCCTCCACACCCTCCCCGGAGCTCATCACTTTATCTCAAATGTAGATAATCGTACCAGAAACGGCGAAGCCTCTGCGTGAAATATTTATTTTCCCCTCTCAGTAATTGGGCCTGGTAGACGCGAAGCCAGCCTGTCTCGTCTTCCCAGCGGATCGCCCTTGAACGCACTTATCGCTGAACCAGGAATCCAACCGAGAATAAGTCCTCCTGGCCAAGTGACTTTTACATTCATTCCCTTTGATATACGCTGTTACTCGACCGGATAGAATAGATGGACGACTGTCTGTTGGTAAGCTTATTTATAGACGCGTCCGTTAGAAGACTACGGGAGTCTGTATAGAATATAGATAGATGGACTGCATGCCACCCTATATAAACAAACAGTACGTGTATTGGCAACGGAATTATCGCGGTTAACTGCTGCTAATGGCAGCTTTTATGGTGGCCCAAACCACACGCACTGCGTAGCCAGTGTGTGTGTGTGTGTGTGTGTGTGTGTGTGTGTGTGTGTGTGTGTGTGTGTGTGTGTGTGTGTGTGTGTGTGTGCACGCAAATGATCATTTTCTACGCAGAGTTTGTATTCGCACTAGAAGAATAATTAATTTTGAACGGATTTTACAAGAAAGACGCAATCATATGCCTATATGTACAGTATATGCGTTATACTCTTTAGTGTGTGTCATTGTTGTTTCTACAGTTCCGGTATGTGAATTTTCGTTTCAACGAACACGGTTCGTAAACCCGATTTCTGTTTAATTCTACTCAGAGCATCTGGTAGACACTGACTCAGTAGGCCTGTAGAACTTTCTAGATAAGACCTCGACTCGCTCGCTGGATATAGGCACATTCGAAAGGCGACACTGCGAATACTGCGAGTGAACTTTTGGAAAATTATCGTTTTCCGTTATCTGTCGACATGGGCGGCTGTCCGCTGTCCCCGCTGCCCTTCGATCCGGACCTGAAGCCGGGCATCTGCGGCCCCGACTGCTCCGGCGAGAAGCAAGAATTCTACATCACCGACGACGAACGAAAGAAGATCCTGGAAACGTGGACTTTGCTGTCGGCTCCTCCTCCTCCTTCTTCTTCTTCTTCTCCTCCGACCTCCTCGTCTACCACTTCGAGCGGTCTGCAGGAGACGGGCGTTCTGTTCTTCCTCCGCTTTTTCCAGCTGGCTCCCGACGCCAAAGACGCCTTCCCGTTCCGCGATCTCGCCGACGCCCACCTGCTCCGACGCAACCTCGTCTTCCGAAGCCACGCCATGCGCTTCATGCGGGCCGTCGAGGCGGTCACGGCCAATATCGACCTGCTCGACTTGACCGTCATCCCAAATCTGCTGTGCCTCGGAAAACGTCACGCCTCGATTCACGGATTCCAGACTAAGTACCTGAGGGTGTTCGAAGAGGCGATGGCCGACGTCTGGAGCGAGGTCCTAGGACAGAAATTCAACAAGACGGCAAGGACTGCCTGGAAAAAGATATTTCATCTAATTGCGGACACGCTGTTCCAAGGTTCCCAACTTAACCATCAATAGGTCGAAACTTACTGTAGAATTCAGCAATGACCTGAATTTCAGAATTTGGGATTATTATTATTATTATTATTATTATTATTATTATTATTATTATTATTATTATTATTATTATTATTATTATTATTATTATTATTATTATTATTAGACCTACTAGTAGTCAGGGTGCGATTTGTGACCCCGAGCAGTGGGAGGGGGCATTAGAGAGGAACATGGCGAGATGACGAGCAGTAGGGGGAACATGGAAAATGCATGGCTTAATGCACATTACTTTGCTCTAATTTTCAATATTATTTGTATAGATTGTCACACACTATTTATTTAATACCATAAATGTATAGCACAACTGAAGGTTGCAACAATTGAAACTTTGCAACTAAATTCAAGCAACTATCACGCAGAGTCGCCACGGCAGGAATTGACGTAGGTGTCAGAGGCGGATCTAGGGTATTCGGCGTCCGGGGACAAAGTGTACGTTGGCGCCCCTAACAACTGACAGGCAAAAAGGTCCTCACATCGTTTTCGGCGCCCCTCAACTCTCTCTTCATATAGTGCTGACGAGCAAAAAAAGGTCCTCGCACGTGTTTCTTCCCCTCACCTCGGCGCCCGGGGAACATGTGAACCCCCTGCCCTCCCCTAGATCCGCCTCTGTAAACTACAGAGAATGGTATTGGCAGACGTGTGAATGGCTAGCACTTTTGAAAGGCAAGTGAAGAGCACCTAGTAATCACGATTTTTCAAAAATTATGGCACTATCTCTTGTATATCAAAAGTGCTTGGCATTCAGAATTTTGCTAGTGGTATTCTCTATTGCGTAAATTGGACATTTGTAAACTACCAGAGGCGGATCTGGGGTATTCGGCGCCCGGGGACAAAGTGTACGTTGGCGCCCCTAACAACTGACAAGCAAAAAAGGTCCTCACATCGTTTTCGGCGCCCCTCAACTCTCTCTTCATATAGTGCTGACGAGCAAAAAAGGTCCTCGCAAGTGTTTCTTCTACTTTATTGTGCATTTCACTTACCCAAATATCCAATTTTGGCGCCCCCTCACCTCGGCGCTCGGGGACATGTGTACCCCCTGCCCTCCCCTAGATCCGCCTCTGGCAGATGTCTTATCAGTTTTGGGCAATTTTGGGCCAGTTTTGACAATGTTGTAAGTTTTTGGCAAATTTTGGGCAATTTTTGCACATTTCACATTTATTTAGTACATTATTTCTTCATTTCCTTGGGGGCCACGGCACCCTGCCCCTCCAAATGGCGCCACTGGGTTTAACTTTAATCAGCAACACAGGTAAATTTTTTCAAATATTAAGAATTTAAGATAAATCTGTTCCCGGCTAACAGTCACTTAACACCGAACATCAAGTTTCAATTTTTCCTCATTCTAGGCGTGAAGCGCCGAAAACATTTTTCCCTCTGCTGACGGCGAATGCATTTTCCTGTCACAGTGGTGGGGAAGATTGACTTCCCTGGCTGGGATGTCAGTGGCCACATCAGTGGGGGGATGTAGTTGAGCAGTGGGGAGGAAAATTTCCCACCCCTACAAATCGCGCCCTGCTGGTAGTAGTAGTAGGGTAATAGTGAACTTCTATAGCGCCATTTTAGCAATGCACTTGGCATCAGTCGATGGGCGCTCCTTTATATGAATCGTAATTCCACCATCGTGAAATCCAATAAGCAATCCGATTTCCGGCCCGGTAATGGCGGACAGCAAAGGCGTAAACTTCTATCGGGCATCTAGGCTCGGTACCCCACTTTTTTGCGAGCATACAATCGGGAAGGGAAAGCATAGTTCCCCCCCCCCCCTATTTCATCCACGTTTACGCCAATGGCGGACAGACGTTATAGAACAGCTACATTTTAAATCTTGATCGAAATGTCGAGAGCGTAATAAATCGTAGTTTGGTTTAGATATTAATTCCGGCTTTTTCTTCTTGTCGACCAGTTTATTAACAGACTTATTTCGTTGGCGGTAGGGGGCGGTATTAGATCGCAGAAAATCGCGCCAGACAGCAAGTAGACTTTAAAGTGTTTGAGACGACGACCTTTTTATTTTGTTTGCATGACATTTAGGCCGAAAATGTGGAATTGCCCCGTTTCTGGAATCCTGGCTACGCCACTGATGAGCTCGCTTTAAAACGTATAGGCCTATTTATTCTTTCTTTCATTGTCTCGCTTATTCGCTACTACCAGTGGCTATTCTATCCACCTAGAGATGGGGGAGTTTTTTAAATTGGGGGGGGGGGGCAGGCATTGTGGAGGTCATACTACTTGCCAAAATGTCAACATTGGGGGGGGGGGGATTCCCTTCAGTGAAGACCTAGAATAAACACTAACTACTACTCTTCCATTCATTCATTAATTCATATTTGAAAACAATAATGTTATCTCTAGCTCCAGTGCTGTTACAACCACAAGTCTAACTGCATCAGGATACAAGAATAATATTATCAAAAGCAGAGCAAAAGCCTATGATCACCAGCGATGCAGTGTTAGAGTCAGCTGCAACATTAGCAGTTAATAGCAATTAACACCGGCCAATATAAACCTTCTGAAATTGTTCTCCTGGCATTTTTGGTTCTCAGTTTCAATTAAAAAGAAAGCTGCTATGAATGAGAGAGTCTATATATATATATAACATCAGCATTGCAAAACTATAAAAATAAGAAGACATCACAACATAGAATTCATAAACGGGTAATCATTAGAATTAAAATAAATAGCAAAAAATTATTTTTACACATAAACATCCTAAATTATGCAGAAACAAAAACATGAAATAAAAAACAGGTTACAAATTGCACAATTATTCCCCAAAGATACTGAAGGGCTGTAGGTAAGATACATAACTCGGTGAAAAAGGAAACTCTAGACTTCACCTTGACCTAATCTTGGCCTAATTAACCTTGGCCTTGACCAAAATAATCTTGGGTTACTGTAATCGTGAGATGACCAAAACGACTACAATTAAATTACGACATTATAACAACATTATAATGGTAATTTCTCTGTAGTTTTTGCATTCGAGCAGCGAGTTTCT
The DNA here is from genome assembly GCA_018105865.1 of Metaphire vulgaris. NCBI lineage: Eukaryota > Metazoa > Annelida > Clitellata > Crassiclitellata > Megascolecidae > Metaphire > Metaphire vulgaris. Next base: position 6,218,530 of record CM030844.1, read on the forward strand.
GGCTTCTTTGTATCGACCTAATTACACGATTGCAGTAACCGAAGAGGAACATCTACGAGATAAAACTCCCTCTCAGTTTTCAGGCCAATGGAACCAGTCTCACAACATCTAATACAAGGGAGACGTTAAGTCACGAGCTGGTGCCCTTTTGCACCATTAAATTGCGAAGCTTTCTGAGATTCGCAAGAATAATTTCATCGTCTGGTTTCATTTTCAAGGCATCGAGATAAACCATCTCGGCTTCTTTGAGCTTTCCGTTGAAATGGAGCATCGCTCCGAGGTTCATGTGAGCGACAACTTCCTGTAAACAAGCAAAACGGCTACAATTAAGTTACATCAACATTATAATAACGCTATAGCAGTAATTTTTCTGTAGTGTTGTATATAGCTAGTGAGTTTCTGGTTTCTTTCTGTATACCAAATTCATGGTAAAACAACTCCTATAATAATGTCCGAACCTATGCTATGTTAAGCAAAACACTGGTCATATGGGTCAATGTCAAACACAGTAGGACGAAGAGTCACTTTTGCAGGTTATGAGGAGTAAACAGTGTACACTTTGTAAAAACTTATTAATGTAAAACGGAACTGCTAATCTGATGAGTAACAATGGAAGCTTACACTTGGTTTAAGGCGCACGGCTTCTCTGTAAAATTCTTCAGCTTCTGTCACTCGACCAGATTGTCTATAGTGAATAATATGCTATTATAGTATTATTATCAGTGAACTGCTATAGCGCCATCATTTTAGTAATGCAGTCAATGGGCGTTCTGGATTTGAATTGCAATCTTCCAGTGTCAAATCCAATAAATCCAATCCAATACTGCAAATGATTAGCGGTAAAATCTTGACTCGAAGCAAAACAAACTCAATTATGATTTTTACAGCAAAATAAATGGTCAAAGTATGACACAATCTGTCAATTAAGCAACTAATTTTGTCCTTACTTACTAAAGGAATAAAACATTCCAACAGTTTGTATTCCTAATGAGAAGAACCAAAATGAAGTTGTGCATATCAACACAACAAAGTATTAACCTTAATGCATTTGCACAGTTGAAAACCGTTTCAAAGTCATCTGGATCAGAGGCAACGGCCTTCAGGAGCCAGTCAGCGGCCTCAGGCTGGCGACCAGCCTCACTCAGAAACTGGCCTTGACAAGAAACCAGAAAATACACAAATGAGCAATGTATGAGTTGTACATTATTTACTCCAAAGCAGAATAACTGTGGATAATGAAACATAGCTTGGGGGGTTTAAACCCTTTCACCTGATTTTGTTCTAGCTGTCCAAATCTTCATTTTGGGTACAAAATTTCGGGACAGCCTAAGTCAAACACTGAAGCACACAGATAGGACAGTCATAAACCGCTCTGTACTAAGACGACAACTGCTAAAGTAGGATATAACAATAAAATCATTCACATGACAAATCCACAGATATGATAACCGTAAATAAAAAATTTGCTCTTTACAATAAACAGTATTTATTACCGTAATGTCGATAAATGCTGATGTCCATTGGATTGAGTTCTAAAGCTTTCTTCAACCAATCTTCAGACACATCCAGTTCTCTCTGTTGAAAATAAATTTTCACTCAACAGATTAACGCAGGTCATCTAGTTATATCCAATTATATCACAAAACCTGAAACAAGATTACTCATGTACTGTATAAACCAATCGAGAACATGTTGGACAAAACCAGCTAAAAATGAACTCATAACAGAATAAAGTTATATTAATCTGATAAGTCATTTGTTAAATAACGTGACAACAGAATAGAAGCCTACTTTGGCTTGATGCAACTTTGCTAGAGTCAAGTAAGCAGGCATGTGGTCTGGCTTCAGTTGCAACGCATGTCTGTAATTCAGCTCGGCCTTCGATAGATCGTCTATTCGAAAATATGCTTCGCCTGCAAAAGGAGATGCAACACATGAATAAATCATTACAGTGGCATATCCAAGATTCTGGAACAGGAGGGAGACGTTACATTAATTTTTTACTAAAAAGTCAGACAAGCAAAAAAGCCCTCCTGTAAAGTGCTTTCAACTTCTGGCATTCTCCTCAATCTCATATACGCCCCCCCCCAAACTAATTGTGCAAATTCCCACAACCGGTTCCCATCCAAATAGGGGGTCCGGGCCCCCTCTGTGGCTACGCCAATGCATCATCACCATCTACATCACAGCTCGTGGTACTAATCAGCCCAACACAAGTCATCTATTCTAGACTTTCTGGATATATTGCAAACAAATATACTCTTAACTGTTGTCAAGGCATTATAAATAGTCACTTGAGCACAATTTAAAAAATCTATGATCATATAACATAAGACAGGCATTTGCAACCCACGACATGCGACACTCGGTAATTTTCAGTGGCACGTGGAAGATCGAAAAAATTAATTACTGTGGTGGTAAAGGCACTACCGGTACACAAGTCATTGCATTGACAGTGTGAGGGTCTTGGTACTAAATAAGATATCAAAACTTCTTCCTAAACTGCTTAATGCATTTAGTTTAACTATGAGGCACTTAGACAACTGCTGATAGGTGGTTGGCACAGTAAATTAGAACTCAACGCTACCAAAAATCTGCCAATTTCTGCCATAAAAATGGCATGCATGTCTGTTATAATTACAATTATGCTAATTAGGCAGTAAGCATTTTCTTACCAAGCATATTATAGACGCTGTGCAGAGGGAAGTCAGGGGGGGCCGTATCAAGACAAGTCTTGTAGACTTCAATGGCTTCCTGAAAAATCCCTCTCAGAAATAAATTCACAAAGTAGTCGTCAAATTCAATAAATATAAATAAGTCGTCAAAATGCAAACAAAAACCGGTCTGTTTGGGAGATCATTCTCAAATTAGCATTTTAAAAGTTATTTTTAGGTACAGTACTATAATCAATGATCAAGTGGTTTGTGTGTGATATAAATACATGATATGAACATTCAAAATTGCAAATTCAACAGTAAAACAATCTAAATATTTTGCCGACAAGCAGTGAAAAATAAAATCATTAATGCAAAAAATACTGTAAATCATTACGATTTGACAAATTATAAGGAATATTTAGCAATTCAGATAATTCAGAAATTTCTTGGCTTACAAGATTTCGCCCGTCGTCTGCCAAAAGACGACCCAAGTTGTAAAGGGCCGATGCTTTTGTCTGTTCGTGTAAACGAGGGTCCTTGAGTCCAGAAGTATCAATGCCATAGCACTTTCGAAACAGCTAGAAACACATTTTCAATGGAATTTGCATACAACTAGCAAATGCTGCCTTAAACTATGACCTGAAATTAACCGTAGATTTTAAAGTAGTTTCATGAGAAGCTAAACACACCATAAAAACTCATTTTTCAGGATTAACTTGGCCGGAAATCAGCAAAAACGTTCTTATAAAATGAGCAACAAATAGGCTAAATGACTGCACTAGTGGCTCTATAGAAGTTTAAGATGAGATTAGATAGATTAGATATTTCCATGGTTAATTTCATTCATTTACAGGAATTCAAAAGAAACTGAAAATAAAGACAGATAAGCAACCTTTTCTGCTTCAGCCTTTAAGCCAACCGCATTGTAAACCAGACCAAGGTTGAGATAGGCAACTGCACAAGAATTAAAAAAACTAACCACAAAGATGATATTCTGTCAATGTATTCAATGTTCTCACAATTCACTTCATCCCATATCAAAATCACATCGATCCATCCTTATCCAAACCCAAGGAATGTTCAATACTAAATCTTATATTTTAAATGCTAAGACTTGTTGTGCTCGAATTCATCATTTTTACAACAATTCATTACAAAATCTTTAAACTCCTGACTTTGGTGAATGGCATAACAGAGTACATCTGATAAAATGCTCTCCAAATACCATCTTTTAAACAAACCTGTGAGTTTTGGTCTGCACTCTATGGCTTTCAAATAACTGTGTATAGACTCATCATAACGCTTCTTTTCTTGGTAATACAGGCCCCTAAAATCGCATTTCAATCAGCTGTTAAACAAGTGCAAGTGTACAATCATCAAAATACTTCCGGCACATCAATACATGGTACTAAAAAATAGTACTGTATGCATCTTGAAATTATTACAACTTCTTCAAAGCCCGAAGGAATTCGAAGCAAAAATTCAAGATAAAGAAGACAGATGGAAACAGCCCTGTGTACGTACAAGTTGTAGTGAACGTCAGCCATGTTGGATCGATAGCGGAGTGCCGACCGATAAGCCATTTCAGCTTCATTCATTTTCCCCTGCGCTTTCAAGACATTGCCAAGATTTCCAAAAGCTAAGAACACAATTTCAAACACATTTCAATAAATCATATATACATAATTATATATATATATATATATATATATATATATATATATATACAAAAAGCTAAATATATATGAAAGCAGTGCAGTGCAGTCATGAAAGGACCAATGATGGGTCAGAAAGTGATACAAGATAAAATTTCAAATAAAATAATTAAAACAACCAATCAATAGTTAAATTGTATAAAAACCAAATTCTTTACACTTACATCATCAAAAGTTAATCAAACTAACCCATTTCTAGAAGAAAAGAGCAATTTAAACACAAAAATGAAAGAAGCCAAACCTTTTGCAGGATTAACGTACAGGCCAGAGCGGTACAGCGAGTCTTCTGTCCTCCAGTCGAGGTTTCTTCTCAACGTACGAACGGAAAACGAAATGACGAGTAGAAAGAATGATGTCCACAACAGCTGCTGATAAATTTTCCCTCGAGACAAGGTCTGGACATGAGAGAGAAGCCGACAGAACCCTTGACCAACGAGCAGACAGAATCCCATACTCGGAATGTACAGAACGCGCTCGGCCACAACAAACCCGACGTAGAAGAAGAGGTTCGTGGCTGGCATAAACGGAACGATTGTGAGCGTGAGCGCCATAAGTACAACCGGAACATGATACAACCGATGGGAAAACTTTACACCGCACGATGCAAAACATCCGGCAATTCTGGTTACATGCAAATTATTTTCTTCTTCCGCCTTCCCACATCTTCCAGTAACATTCAAAAACCGCAAAATGTACAACACGAAAATGCACAAGAATATGTAAAACATAAACGTAACTAAAACCCGAAGATCCGTGAATGATTGCACAAGTGGCACGGTGTCCATCGACCAATCAAAGCTCAGTAAAGTAGGACAGAGCAGCAGAAAGAAGTTCAAACAAGGTAGATAAAGGTAGGTGAGGGAGCGGGTGAGCAGACTGTCGCTCTCAGAAGCTGGATTGTCTGCCGGAGCAAATTCTGGGGGCTCGCCACCCATCATTAAAATGCGGAAACCAAGAAGTAATATTGCAAATGCACAAAGAACCAACATATCTTTGATGACAAACAACTTCAGAACCTAAAATAGACACATCAAAGAAAACATAGCAAACAGATTAACATAAATTTGGCAATAATCAGCAATAATTACAATAATAATAAGAACAAGAAGAACAATAACAGGAAACACCATTAAAAGGTGCAAACATTTTTTCAACACACTGCAATGGCTATAAATAAATTCTATGAAATTTTGAAAAAATATTTTTGTTGGCTTCTAGCATTGCTCATGAATGTCATGCTTTTAAGTATAATTAATCATCTGAAATAATGCATGGCATCATCAAAAGCTGTCTTTAGAAAATACAATGCCTATGGCAGCAGTCTGAAAATATGTGATATCGCAAAGTCACAATTATCAGGCAGATCTAATTAGCTAGTGAATTCATGCATACTTTAAGACAAATTTATTTACTTCAAATTTACTTTATTCAAATTATTTATTCAATTATTATTGATCTACTTCAAATCAATTAACGACATAGTAAATAAAAGTCAAAGCTTTGTACTCTTATATAAAATCAATGATGGGTTCATTGCTGACATAGAACAATGACCTACCAGATGAAAATCGAAAAGGTCCGTGAACTGCAGTCTTTGTTGAATAAATATTCTGAATATACAGCACACTGCCAGAACGGTAAGACCCTGTTCCTTACACAACATAGACAGTGCACTGCAGAGGCCAATTCCCAGCACAGACATCCACGAAGAAGTACTGCCACACCGATACTCAACCCTCTGAGGCTCACGATGGCAGGATCCACAGCAACAGAGCAGCGCAGAGAGGAAAAAGAGAGACGCAAGCAGTTCGGCACGGCCGACAATCCCTGCCACGGCCTCCGTGTGGATCGGATGACATCCGAACAGAATCCCAGACAGCACCGCAACAGCGGAATTCCTGGAAATCCTGTCGACTACCAGGACGTACAGCAATGTAACCGATCCATGGCACAGAATGTTGACGAGGTGGTAGCCGAGAGGCTGGAGCCCATGCAGCGCGTGGTTGAGACGGAATGTCAGGACACACAGAGGACGATACGATTTGTGGGAGCCACTGTGAACCAAAGGCGTACCCCAGAAGTCATTCAGAAATAGATTCGCTATCGGAGTCTCTTGTAGAACGTCGGGATTTCGCAGTATTGCACGGCTGTCAAGATCAAACTCAACAGTTTAGCACCAGCAGATAATAATAACGAAATAATTCCAGTGCCTCTTGATCGTCAAGCTTACTTTGATATTTATTTGAATGTAATGAAATGCAAAATATTTACTTACAAAACCATTACATTATTGCAATCACCATTATATTCAAATGACATGGAGGTTTTTTATCAGTCAACCAATTAATACGGTGAGAAATTTCAAGGTTGTGCCCACGAGGTTGAAAATCGTATTTCTGTCGAGACGCTGCTTAAGGTGGAAGATCGTTGTCTTCTATTTCTGGAATATATTGTGGTTCAGTTGATTTGCGAGTTCTTCAAAGTTCGGAATGGAATTCTAACGAGGATTAGCTTTTTACAGTTTCCTGCGTTATTACTGCTAGTTGCTGTATGTGCGATCACTATGATAACGTGCTGTGCTATAAAATAGATTCGATAACAAAAAAGATCGCATTCTAACTTATCGTCGTAGGCGAATTCTGCCGATAATGTGTTAAGATAAAGAACAGTTGCAAACAGCGAACAGAGGACGACCCCGGTTTTCTTGTCAAATGCAACGCCATCTTCTTCCATGTTGATACATTGGAGCACAGTGGCACACCCACACTTCTGTGCTGCTGCTGAAGCAGAACGTCGCAAAAACATAGACGACACCAGAAAACCACAGAAGCATAAAAATGATTTCATAAAAATTCTAAAACGCCAGATTTTGGAAATTTTGATTTTTCACTCGACTTTAAGTTCTCGTTGAACCCAAAAGGTATAAACGTCTCTCGACTTTGTTGGAAATTGAGACATTGGAAATTGAGACATTCCGTGCTTTTCAAACCCACTATTTCAGATTCTCTGCAGATTCCACACGAATGAGATTATTAAAACGTTGAAATGGTTATACAGGGATTGGAAACAGGTAACGCCCTGTAAAATACAATAAGCTAATCTATAATGGCTCTAAAAAATAAATCTTCTTACAGTACGCGGTGCACGGGTTTCCTGGACTCAGCTTAATTTATACCAGGAATTGTCTAATAGGCGTGTAATCAAATCATAAACACCAGCTGTGGTTGGACGATTCATATTTGAGCCAATGACTGACCAATAGGCACTGGGAGATCTAGGTCACACGTGGCTGACGCAAATCGTTGCTGTAGTATTTACTAAGAACCAGAGTGCGGAGGAGGGTCATTGCCCTCAAACTTCCTTTGTCTTCGTTCGAAAGCGTGTTCTGTTGAACTGGGAAAATATAAACGACTTGTTCGGTTGGATTTTCAATTTATTTGGTCAGATTAGCAGTATGACAGACGTTGAAGAGGCGCAACAGGTGGTCGACATTTCGCTGAGGAAGATCGTTGCGTGGCGGAATAACAATAAGAAGGTATCGGGTTCGGAACTCCATCGGAACCTCTTGCTCGCCTCCGTCCTGCTCAAGGCTCACAGAGCCTGCTCCGAGAACGCACTCGCTTACCTTGACGACCATGCAACGTATTCGTCGTTAACGGTATCCGATGATGACGATGACGGTAGCAGTGACGTCACCGCGACGCAGGACGTGTCGAGTTTTGCCGCAACCGCTCGGGTGATTCCGTACGTGGAGCCAGTACAGGATTCGGACGTCGTACCGGATCAGGCACTGGAGGAAGAATGGGAATTCTTCGGCGCGGACAGCGAGGTGGTGGTTCCAGATGGTGGAAGAACCAACAAAGAGGTCGCAAACATCGAAGATACATCTGCGAATGTTGTCAAAGACAGTTTGAGCTTAGTGGATTCTCTGTCGAGGAAACGCAAACTTGAAATCGATGAATCGGAAAATGGCTTCAGCAGCAGACGACACAGGACAGAAAGTACTGCGCTCACCTGCGAAATACTCTGCTTTGACCTGGAAGACCTGATGATGTCATCAGCGGAGGATAACTGCTCCGTGCAATCACTCGACATGTCCAGCACTGTTACCGCTTCATCGCTAGAATCGTTTGGACAGTCGACTCATGCCTCGGGTAAAAAAAACTGCTTCGATGACTTTGATTTTTCTGCCGGTTTCTTATCTTTGAGGCGATAAGTTTTCTCTATCAGCATCTACAGTATGTGGTTTTAGAGTCCAGGGCCTTTGTGTGTCAGTGTTAGTAGCCTTCACACATCTCTGTATAATACTTGGAAAGCATCTCCATGACTCAGTACAGAACTGATGTAATGTCTTAGAATCGAAGACAGAATATATGTGCTGACGACAATTTTATACGACAATTTTATGTGTTTCAAATTCTGATCAGCAGGTGAAGCAAGATTACTCTATTACAGCAGTGTACTATCAGAAGTTTAGCATGAGTTAACGTGCTTGTTATGCTATTGCTTGTAATCATGTTGATCGCTCCAAATGGCAGCACTAGAGATATAAAGGTGTCAGATAAGTGATATCGGTCCAACTGAACTGTACTGATTTGTTTTTGTGATATTTGTGCCAGAAATGGCTTGCTGTCCAGAAATGAACAAGTTATTTTCTGATCATGATGTCGATGTTTACACAGTTGTTGTTGTTGTTGATGTTGTTGTTGTGGTTGTTGTTGATTGAAAGTAATGGACATTTTACTTGAAAAAATTTATTTAATTTTTCACAAAATAGCTTTATTGGCAACCAGGGTATACCTTGGATATTGGAAACACCAAATGTTTTAGACTTGAACTCATGATGATGATGCATTTTACTTGAGTTTTGATTGCTGGTCAAAAGACTGGATGTAAATTAACCTGTGTGATTATTTTACTGTGCATTAAAAGAAACCTGCATAGTGCAATATTTATTAATAATTATGAATAACGAGTGAATTCTGTTAAAGTTCAATTGTTAAGCTTAGCAGTTTGAATATGTTACCTATTAATCATGTAAAATATTTGAAATAGGGAATATTCTGCTTGAGAGTTATCAGCCTTCTTGTATTTGCAGATCTGCATATAAGTTTAACAAGTCGTCTGTCAACATGCTTTTGTACTTCAGATTTAGGTTAAGGTTAATTTAATTGCTGGTTCCGTCTTCATAAATTGTGGATGTTATGTGTGAGTCCCTCGGCAAAAATTTTAATCTAAGTGAACGGCATGTTTGCCCTATTTGGGCCAAACAGTGATTCTGCTTTGAATGTCAACCCCAAAAAATGTTTTCTGGTGCGTTTTGAAAGACTGAAAGTCGCTGAATACAAAGGTTAACGACTGTTTATGTGTTCAATTGTCCAAAAGACAGGCCATATGAACGTGTTTTTCTTTCACCCCGCCCACTCTTCTTTCTCTTCAGCAACAAAAACTGGTACATACCGGATTTAGTGGGCCGATGTACTACCGGGTAAATAGCCTGACGGCTTTCTCGATATTGTAATTAACTAGACTACTAGAGGATGTTTTGTTATACTGTGTTTTGTGAACGGTGGCCCAATTTTGCTTTGTAATGCTGGGCGGAGTCAAAATGCTGCCGACTGGTTCCCTGAAATGCGGGCGATCTATAGTAGGCTTTGCCTTGTGACGTAGTCAGCAAGGGAACTCAGTATGACGATATCGACATTCCGCCTTCCATAGTGACGCAGGTAGCTAATGAAATCTCCAGTTGATGAATTTCGGCTGCCCATAATAATTATAATATTATATTGCACAGATTGACGTCATTAGACACTTGTTTGAGACCAAATTAATGCTCTGATTGGCTGTGTTTAGCCCAAACACTAACTTTTACTTATTGTAGGACTTATTGTATTAAGATTATATTGTATATTATTATTATTATTATTATTACAAGATTATATTGTATATTACTGTATGAAGATGTTTGCATTAGGAAACTATGTCTGATGTTGTTGAAATTGTTGAATAAATGTGTTGAAATGTGACAAATATCCGAATTGCTGGTTTTTTCTTTAGTACTGTGTTTTATTCAGCTTGTGTCCAGTGTCATTGATTAACTGAACGCGAAGAATAGTTAATATCCACTTACAAGTCTTTTACTGATGGTAATTTAGCCACGTTACAGTAAATTGTTAAGTCTTTGGTGTGCTCGCTGTTCTGGAGCCCTAACTGCGCCAATTCTAGAGAAATTCGCATTAAGGAAATGGGGTAGGGGTGATTGCTATAAGTCGTCGTAGATTCTGCACTATCGCTCTAGAGGTCAAGACTTGAATCCATTTCTGACAATAATTGTTCATCTACAATATAGTGCCTATAGCCAGTGGCGTAGCCATGGTTTCCAAAATAGGAGGAGGCACAGTTGAGTAAGAAAGGTCTTCCTCTCTGTTGCGCTTCCGTCCCTTTCAACTTTCTTGCATTCTCCCATGGATATTTTACACCCCTAACACCCCCCCCATTTGAGTCGACACCCTCTCCAAAAAAATTGGTAATTTGACAATGGTATGCATACCAAACGCATACTAATTAGCTCCGGACCCCATCCCCCAATTTGAGGTCGACACCCCCCACAATTCACAATCCTAGAAATATCCTTGCATTCTCATATACTACCTCCCTCCCCCCACACACACACACAACCTCAATGGTTTTGCGCGTATCTCACGACCGGTTCCAATCTGAAAAGGGAGTGCGAGTATCAGCCAAGGCAGTCGAGTTTTCACATGGATGGCGTCATGGACGCCCACACATTGGGGCAAGAGGAGGCATTTGTCCCACTTCCGGGAAAATGCAGATCTATTTTTCTAACTAACTATACTACTATAGGTTATTTTGATTTTTAAGCAATATTTTCACTCTAAAATACTAGTATACTACTGATGCACAGAGTGAAATCGAGAAACTGAACGTTAACTAAGAACTTAGGAATTGAAGAACACATGTATCTTGAAAAAAACTTTTAACCGTGACCCTAATGTTTTTGGCCCCGTGTGCGCCACTGGCTTACCAGTGATGCTAAATACCGTCGTCATTCGCCAAGGCCACGGCGTGCAATTGCGTCGTTATTCGCCAGGTGGAGCCGTTCAACTATAAAAGCACAGAACTGTCGTTGGGTTCGTTCAAACGATTGCAGATCGAGCGGCGATTTACCGCTAACCGTAAATATTCGATATTTAGAATTATTTTTTGAACAGCGCTCACTAAAGAAGATATGTTTTTCAACAGAATATTTGCATCCGTTCTGATGATGGCATTCTGTGTTCAGGTTAGATTCTGGTGTTACCAGAGGCGTAGCAGCTATATGGACAACCTGGCCAAATGTCAAGGGCCCCCGTCGCCCCCCGACCTGCAAAGGGCCCCCGACCCTCTAATAGGGTCCAGTGTGCAAGACCACGTCACCTCATCTGGAATTTACGTTTGCTAAGAGATCACTAAAGTAGCAGAAAGGGCCCCCTGCCCGTTTTTCATTTTTCGCCAAGGGCCCCCGAGCGTGTTGCTACGCCACTGGGTGTTACAGTAGGCTACCTTGTTAACTGACTCACGAGTGCATTATTAAAATGGCGCTATAGAAGTTACTTTTTACAATGGAACAGTTCATTGATCGGTGGCGTACTCAAGACGTAATCCTGCCATCACCATTGGG
>CM030844.1:6233082-6238082 GCA_018105865.1 Metaphire vulgaris
AATACAAACTCAACTTCGACTACACGAAACCTCGGGTAAAAACACGACCCACTTTATGCCGGAACCGGTCGCGACTGCCTGCTGCCATCGGAACTCTAAGGTCAGAGGTGATCGGGCGTTGCTTTCAGGGAGACAGCGGCGCGGCGGAGATGATGGTCGCCTTCGTCTGCGATCGTCCGGCGATGCATTTGGCAGACGACCGTTGGATCAAAGATGGCGACGTCGGATGTCTGCATCGCCCGAACGATATCCTAAACTACTGTAGAAAGGCAAGATAAAGCTATAGTGTACAAACGCCTATAAATTTCCTATTGCCGGCACTGGCGTCAACCTGGATGAAAAATCGGGGACCCAATCCCCAGTGATGGGCACTAGTTGGAAAAAAAGTAGTTAAACTAAACTTTATTTTTAACTAAATATTTGTAGTTAAACTATTATTTTAACTATTAGTTAAAATTTTCCAAAAAAAGTTTAACTAAACTTTTTTAAGGTAGTTAAACTATTTCCAACTATTTTGCAACTTTTTTGTAAATTTTTTATTATTCGATTCCTTTCAATGTAACAAAAAGAACTCGCCGTAATCTATGAAGGCTTTCAGTGGCGGTTGCAAGAACTCTCGGTGGGGGATGCAATGAATTTCTAGGAAAGATCCCTCCAATTGTCAAAGGAATTATATGTAAATGGTTTAGAAGAAATCTGTAGATCTGATTTATAAAATATAATGCTGAGAATTGGCAATGCATAAAAGCGATTTTAGTCTGGTTTTACAGAGTCATAGTGCAAAATGAACTGTAGTTAGTCAGTAAGTATACTGTTAGACCAAAGTGCTACCAAGAAATAAATACCAAAAATTTTTCTCAGAAATTCATCAATGCCACACATGCATTTTTGGTGGGCTGGTGAGAGATGCATCCCCAGTCATCCCCAACGTGGAACTGCCCCTGAAGACTAATGCAGGCAGTAGGGCCTACTTGCATCAAATAATGTGATTAACTATCACGATCAGAAGGGTCAACAACAATGTCAGCAAGACTTGTGTAGTTCATTTTCATGTTTCAGTATAAAGAGAAACAAGAAAGCAGTATAATAAAAAAGTTGGCAAAAAAGTAGTTAAACTTTTAGTTGTAACTATTTTAAAAAGCAGTTAAACTATTGCTGTAACTAGTTAAGAAAAAAATAGTTAAACTATTGCCTCAACTAAATTTTTCCAGTTAAACTAATAGTTATAACTATTTTAGTTAACTAGTGCCCATCACTGCCAATCCCTATACCTCCCCCTTCCTATAGTAGCCTCTCATAAAGTGGAGAGGTGCTCGATATATATATATATATATATATATATATATATATATATATATATATATATATATATATATATATATACGTAGTCTAATTTGCCGAGATGCAAAATGTGTGCCACTATGATGCGATTATCTTGGATGGCGTAATCTGTGATGTGATTTGGATATCTATCCAAAGTGCCAAACAGTTTCAATTCCATTCATTGCAGAAGATGGCACTTGCGTTGGGCCGCACTAGAGTGCCTCGATCTACGTTGACCAAGGCTTTTGCAGCCACGGGTACCTTGTTTTTTCATAGAGAATTGTGAAAGTCTGATTCTTGAGTCTATAATTATTTCCTGACAGGCTGACCGGTCTCCTTTCTTCTCACGATGTAATTGAAGTGTTGAAGTGTGTGTGTGTGTGTGTGTGTGTGCTGTCTGTCTGTCTGTCTGTCAGCGTGTTTCTGTCAAATTCTGTTTGTCTTTGTGTATGACAAGTAAACACACTTGGTGTTGTCGCACTGTTGCAGCCGATCCAATGCGTTGTCTTCGCATATACAACCGCTGTTTCGTTCAATTCCTTGTTCTGTTTTGAGCCTTTTGACGTCAGAGGAAATTGGTGCCGCTGCTGCTGCTGCTGCTGCTGCTGCTGCTGTTTATGGCTTCCAATATTTCGCTTCTGTTTGCCTCCAACGGTTGTCGAAGTCGTGTCATGCCTGCTGTATATTTTTTGGGTGGAGAGTGCGCGGTTGCCATGGAAACTAGGCATACAGTGAAATCTTGTTAGCACGTGTCCGATCAAAGAACAGCTCTAGAATTTGGTGTCAGATGTCTCTATGGTAGTTTGCGATGGAAAATATCTTAATGTCTGTCCGAAAGTGGAATGTGGGAAATAGAAATGGTCAGGATGTTGTTATGCTGTGTCCACGTATGGCCTAAATTCCCTCGGTTTTCACGATTTAACTGGTCCGTAATTCCAGGTTTATCCGTTTGCGGATGTGGAAAGAATCGAGGAAAGCAAAGAGAAGCAGACGATAGGACATTGGTGTCGCTTTGGTCACGTGCACTGCCATGAACAGTTCAAAGTTCGGCCGTTTCGCTGTGTCCGTTAGTTCACTTTCCACAGTTTCTGTTCAAATGTTTTATCTAGCACAATGACTTGGAAACTTCATTCATTCATTCATTCATTCATTCATTCACTTGAAGTATTGAGATATTGTGATTTTGACTGCAGGCTTTAATTATAATGTTCTTGTCGATCATTTGTCGTGTATAGATCGACTTTTATTCCGGTTTTTACAGTTTGATTTCTTTTATTTCGCAGTTTCGTAAAACCAGAAATTCTTTAAAATATCTGAAGAACAAGGTTTTGATGATGGCGATGATGATGATGATGATGATGATGATGAGGATGATGATGAGGATGATGAATTCTGGAATATAACGTAAAGTTCAAATGTTCACGAAACATGCGTGTTTTGCAATATAAACTGTTAATGATTTCGGGGATTAATCGGATCTTGTCAGGCAAATTAATAACATAGAAGCGCTTTTAGTACGACGACGGATCCCACAATGGAAGGAAATGCATGGAGAAACAGAGAGAGAGAGACAGAGACAGAGACGGAGAGAGCGTTGTGCGTCCCTTTCAATGGATGGATAGTTCTGCATGGCGAGGATTGATGTCGCTTCTATGAAATCTGCAAAATGGCCGACGCAGTGCCAATGTGGCTCCAATCAAGTGCAATGAAAACCAATTTGCTTTCAAAAAAACGAGGCAGACGTCCGCAAGATGACCTCCTCCCTCTCCTCCACCTAGCTCCTCTTCTTCCTCCTCCTCCTCATACTCCTCCTCATACTCCTCTTCCTCCCCTCTGTTGTTCGTTCGAAATCGGCATCGCCCATAAAATCGGCATAATCCATATCTGCGGGTTTCAAGTCCGGTGTACACTGTACGGTTTTCTTATCTATCGTTCGTTCGACCCGAGTACGGATTCCATAAATTTCGAACAGTGGACGCGCGCACCCAGACGCATTAACCGGGCTGCGCTGAAGTCTACCTACTACGGCGTTGCTGAGATAATGGCCGACGGAATGGCGGACCAGCTGTGTCAGCCAATCAGATTGCTCATTTCCTCCAACGAATCAATGACGTCACTGTTCTCTTTCCATCCGCCAAATTCCGGTTCAGACTTGAAGACATGTCGGTCTAAAAACAAATCAGGATTATACTGAACCAAAAATAGCCAAGCATATTCGTTCAATATAGTGGCTTTCACACAGGCTGATGCCACCTAGATCACTTAAATTGCGTTACTATTATTATTAGTAGTAGTAGTAGTAGTAGTAGTAGTAGTAGTAGTAGTAGTAGTAGTAGTAGTAGTAGTAGTAGAAGAAGAAGAAGAAGTAGTAGTAGTAGTAGTAGTAGTAGTAGTAGTATTTATTATTATTATTATTATTATTATTATTATTATTATTAGTAGTAGTAGTAGTAGTAGTAGTAGTAGTAGTAGTAGTAGTAGTATTTATTATTATTATTATTAGTAGTAGTAGTAGTAGTAGTAGTAGTAGTAGTAGTAGTAATAGTAGTAGTAGTTGTTGTTGTTGTTGTTTTTGTTGTATTAGCAGCAACAACAGTAGTAATATTGCCTCTGAAGATATAGCAGTAGTGGTAGAGGTACTTGACGAAGTAGGCTTGCTAGTACCAATTAGTATTATTATTACTTACTATTCTTCTAGCACCTACTATTATTATTTTTTTATTATTATTATTATTATTATTATTATTATTATTATTATTATTATTATTATTATTATTATTATTATTATTATGCTCCAGTCTTTGTGGTCCGTTCATAGTAGTGGACTAATTGCGTCAGGCTCTTAAAGTTGAATTCATTTGCATGTGTCTGATTGTGAAGCATAGCACAGACAGAGTGGGGCAAATCGATTTTGCTTTTGCCGTTGTATAATCGTCTGGATTTAAACTTGCTGTGCATTTCGACCAGTGTTTTATCCAGGCCTATTCTGGGAAGATTCCCCCAAAACCTCAAAATCCCGCTCCACAAATTTTAGCAGTGACAAAATGTTTTGCACCGATCTTCGAACCGTGTTTCTTTCCCTCCAGCCAACTAACCCCACCCCCACACCCCACCCCAAGGGCCTGGGGTCTGGATAAAACACTGATTTCGACGACACACATTTGTATAAAATCGACTAAGCGAGATAAAATGATGTCATAGGGTAAATTTGCTGTCTCAAAATCAGTCAGGAAGTTTTACCCATTTGTAAAAATAATAATTGGATGCGGTCATTTATATTAAAACACATTAGATTAGATATATTGGCAAAGCTGCTGCTAACAGAATTTGAAATTTATTATCGATTTGTTATTCAGATGAATGTTGTGTTTTTATGGATAATGATAAAGAGGCTGGAGTTGATGACGTCATTTCTAGTTACATCAGCAAACCATCCGGCGATCGTCAAAAGAACGAACTGAAGCAGAACACAAAAGCCAAAAAGAATTTCAACAGATATCACACAAAGAAGATATCCAAGGCTAGACGATGAGATATTACTAGATCATCATCATCATCATCGTCATCATCATCATCACCGTCGTCATCATCATCATCATCGTCATGATCGTCAGTCAGAAGCAGCGGTAATAATAATAATAATAATAATAATAATAATAATAATAATAATAATAGCC